>JABFQI010000110.1:0-15462 GCA_022816925.1 Trichacis sp. ZL-2020 | reverse complement strand
TTTCTAGGACATCTTTATGCGTAAATATTTCGGGTAAAATGTGTTATGATGCAAAAATAATGCGCATCAAGGTTATTTAGACATGTAATAGTGAAACAAATATTTTATTTTAGTATTTTGAAGGTAAAAAGTTTAACATCATACTGATAATGCAAAATTTGCTGCAAAGATATTATAAGTGCATCGAGGTCATCTGATTATGAACTACCATTACAGAATTCTCATTCAACTTCAGGAATGGAGTTAAGTAATGTGAAAAAAACGAGTTGCATTCTTTAAGATTAAATTTCCGAAGAATCATGAAGAGTACATTTACTGTACTCTCCGTTATCGTAAAAAACAAAACGGTCACCACTTAGCAGACAAATCAATTACTACTACATGCTGCGGTCGTTTCACCAACGCGAGAAAGTGGAAAGATGAATAAAAATGGCAATTAATACACTTTGAGTGTTACATGCTTCTCTCCATTGTTGTGGTTGTTCAGTAATTCATTGCTGGGTAAGTGAACGATTGGACAAAGATCGACCTCCCTTTTGAAAAATCCTTTGAAAATGTGCAGTGAGCTTTTTAAACTCATTGAAAAGTTAAAAACATAAATAATTTGAAGTATCCTTAGATTTTTTTTAACTTTCTGGAACGTTTAAAAATCAATCTGGCTAATGTAATAAGGGCACTAAAGTAGGAAAAAAACATATAGACTGAATTTAATTCACTTTCTTCTAGTAGCTTTATTGCATCTGTCGGCTCAATTCTATTCATTATGTTCGAAGATTCTTGTACATGTCAGAACAGTCAGAAGCATTTAAAAATCCTAATGTTATGGAAATGACGGGTGGACAATCAAAAGAGCGTAACCCACATTTCGATAAGGCTCATTTTGTAATAACATCTGATGGGAAAATGAGCCTTATCGAAATGTGGGTTACGCCTTTTTGATTGTTCACCCTTCGAATATTTTACGAATATCCATCACGTTCGAGGATCTCATGTAACCTTTCAAAATATCTCACAACCTGCATAATTTCTACAAAACTTTTACAAACATTCTAAAGCTATCTGGAATATTTGGGAACCCAATTGCAGCAGTTGGCTATTCTAGAATTTCTAGGGAATATTTAGGATATTTATAGAATCTTCTAAAATGTTTTACAATTTCACTGAACATTCAAGAATATCCTAGAACTTCTTGGAACTTTCACAATTATTTTCAAGTCTCACGGATACTTGAAACATTTTTCAAAAAACTTCATGTTGGAAAAACTTTTTAAATCTCAACTGAAATATTTTAAAACCTCAGGAATTTCCCAGGATCATTCTAAAAATAACCAGATTTTTCATATAACTATAAGAATCCAGAAGATTCTAGAAACTTATATGAAATATTACGAATCATTGAGACATTTTGGATTATTTTTGAACTTTGAAAAATTTATGAGGCATATTCTTATATATTACCTAACATGTTCGATAACAAAACCAACTTTGATATAATAATTACAAACTTTGAAATTGAAAGATTTTTACATGGCATCGGTTTTTTCTCAGTTATATTAATAAAACCGGTCCAATTTTCTTCAAATTCTCATAGGTTTAAAGAATATGCATCAGTCAATCCAAATATGTATACCATATTGCTGTTTTCATAAATTTAAATGGATAAAATTAATGGTGTCACAATTACCCCGATTGACCCTATACGCAAGATCCTGCATTTCATTTGTATTTTTAGCTGTCGAAATGCCGTATGGAGCGTGTAAGTAATGAAGCCCATCATTCTTAAAGCAGGACTTCAGAAGAGATTGCTGATGATGTAAAAAATCATTTGTGGATTTGAATTGTCGTTTGATAATTACTGAAGGATCACTGAATAATCTTAAAATGCAGCCCAATGAAATGCTAATATCAATATTATGTAACATTTTTTCTTTGCGGTTTGGCGTTAATCAACCTTCCCGAAGTAAATATGTATTAATTCAGCAGAAAATCAATTTCATAATATTTCCATAGCGAAAGAAAAACAAAACTAGTATTGTATAAAGTTCGATTGATTCTATTTGTTATACTCTATTAGGCAATATGAAAAAATAGAAAGAATGAGCGCTCTCCCAGTGTAACAAACTCTTTTCCCATTCTTACACGTTTGCGTTCCATCGATCACACTTTGTCACCGGGTTTGGGAAAATAAGTTATTTAGTCTCGACTGTTGAAAGAAAAAATTGCAGGAGATATGAATCCAACAAAGTTCCATGAATCTCAGATTCATGAAGTTCAAAGCAATCCAATGAACCTTGAGTATTCATAATATATTCTCGGACTACATATATCTTTTGGAAACTTAATTGATTTGCTGGTACTTTCTAAAACTTGAAGCGAAAATGGTGATCTTTCGAAAATTTTCGTGCAACTTCTAAACCATTTCGAACATTCAAGAACATTTATAAGTTTTTGAGAATCTTCTGCACTACTTATAAATTTTTTATAAACACTATAACATGTTGAAATTGTCCGAGATTTGAGTCTAAAAAGAATTAAATTATATGTTTCCATGTCACGCTGGTTGATAGATTCAAATTGGAAAGTTTGGTGCATGGTGGCAGCCAATATAAATGTTGAACGGACGTGAGAGAAAAAGACGGCGACTAGGCTGGAATCTGAACCGAGATCTCCCTATTACCGGCCGGTTGCTCTAAACCATTCAGCTACATAGGCACCGATTATGTCTGGCATATTTGTTCAACACCTGTTGAAATTTCCACGTTAAATTCTTCTCCGATCTTTTTTGCCGTCAAGCAGCCTACTTTGCCATCGATCAACGATCGATAATTCGGTCACTTGGCTCGGTTCTTGACTGGGTACTTTCCCGCCAGGTGGAGTTTTAAGCAGGGCTTTTCATGCCACATGCGGTTTCAATTACAATGTTACGCTGGTAGATGGATTCAAATTGGAAAGTTTGATGCACGATACCGTCAACTTTTGATTTTTGTGGTATCATACATTAAACATTCCCATTTCTATCCATGAACTAGCGTAAAATTCAAATTAAAATCGCACGTGGCATGAAAAACCGTACTTAGAACTCCAACTGGCGGGAAAGAATCCAGTTAGGGTCCGAGCTAGGTGAACGAATTATCCATCGTTGATCGATGGTGAAATAGACCGCTTCACGGCAAAAAGATTTAAGAAGTATTTAACGTGGGAATTCCATCAGGTCTTAAGCGGATGTGTGAGAAATAATCGATCCCTGTGTAGCTCAACGGTTTAGAGCAACCTACCGGTAATCGGCTGATCTGGGTTCGGTTACCTCCATAGTCACCTTTTTTTTGCACGTCCGTTCAATCTCTAATTTGGCTGGTATCATGCATCGAACTTTCCAATTTGAATGACATGTATTCGATAGACTTTCGAAATTCTCTGAATAATTCTTCCACTGTGCTGAATCACTAAGGACATCTCATTAACCTAATCACACTAAGGTATTTAAGAGGTTCGATAAATTCAAGTTATTAAGGAAATACAAAAGAACAGTACTTATGGAACATGATAAAAATCCCACAAAAATTCCATATCAAGAGTCAATATTGAAATTTTGATTTTCTTTTTCTTCTAGAGTGAAATGCAATTTTAGTGAAACTTCTATGACTAATATATATATATACATATATCTGCTCTAAAACGGTTCTTCCATTAGCAGTCCACACCGTTGATCCATGCACTTTTTTTATCGTCTCGTAGACATGGCCGGAAACGCCAATTTCGGCTTGTAAGCGTCTAACAGGTTACGTTATGTCCGCTACGGAGCCTCCATAATGTATAACCTAGAAGGTTGCGGCAGACGATTTGGCAAACTCAAATAGAATAATCCGGGACGTAAGGGAAAAATTGACACAGCGCGCGGCTGTGCAAAATAAAGTTTGTCAAGTCGTTCGCGGCAACCTTCTAGGTTATACATCCTGGAGGCTCTGTAGCGGATATAACGTCACCTGTTAGACGCTTACAAGCCAAAATTGGCGTTTTCGGCCATGTCTACGAGACGATAAAGAAAGTGCATGGATCAACGGTGTGGACTGCTAATGGAAGAACCGTTTTCGAGCGGGTATGAAACAGAAAAACGAGGACGCGTGGAAACCCTGTGAGGACTATCGTCCCCTCAACGCCCGCACGATTTCGGACCGTTCCCCATATCACACATGCAGGACTTGACACAAACTTTGAGGGGAGAGGAGATATATTTTCTACCGTCGATCTGACACGTGTTTTCCACCACATTCCCGTCGCTGAGGAGGACATACCCAAATCCGTGATCACAACACCCTTTGGTCTCTTCAAATTTCCAGTGATGACGTCCGGCCTCTGGAACCCTTACATTGCTGACTCAACCGCATTTGGTTGAGCTATGGTTGTGCTCGTTGTTGTCATTTTTAAACAAGATCGAGAAACGAAATCGATTGTAAATATTCGTAAAATACTAATTAATGTTTAGATTGTAAATATTTCGGTGCTATTCATGTATGTGAACTAGGTAGACTTATAATTAATTGAGTTTATGTATGTTGCGAGAGTCCCCGAGAATCTCATGCTCTCGCATTTGCGAGATTCATTGTTTTAAGTTAATTGCTATTTTTTTAAACATAAAAATCATGACCCTCGTACACGGAGAGATACAAAACACACAATTAACCCCCCGCATATCACTGACAGATGCGCTAACCAAAAAATCCGTGATCAGAGTACCTAACGCTCTTAGGTGAGTCAGTCATAAAAAAACAGCGCATTACTCGGTGATCTGCAGCGCATTTCAAGCGGCGCATCACTGGAGACTCTGCTACCATCTTCGATTGATCGCTTAAAAGTTTTCTCCGCTCTCAAGTGTATCACTTCCCTGGCGCGCTGCTTGTAGACGCAAAAAACAAAAGACGCGAACAAAAACAACGATAAATGACGTATCCATTTTCGTGTCCTTTGACAGCTGCTCGTATAACGGTGCTCTCGCTCGAATAAGTAGCTGATCCGCTTAATAAAATCGTAGCTTTCTTTAAAGGTTCCAATTCAAGTAATATTTTCGGCAAATCTTCCATTTCATCAGCTGTTAAGATGGAAATATGACAATTTTACGTTTGGTTCACCACAGCACGAATGTTGTCGATGTAATCCACAACGTTCAGCATATCGTAAGCGGAGTTGCAACGCGTGGACACTTCTTGTATCATTTCCACTTTTTTGCTGCCTTTCTTCTTTTTCAAATTCCGCATCGCAACGGAGCTTCTGTGAAACAAAGTCACCATTTATTTGACTTTCTGATTAATTGAAAAAGTCGAAACATTGGAGGTCACGATTTCACTTTCAAAAACTCTACTAACATTGCGAATGTTATTTATTTATATACTTTTTATACATTATAAGTCCAGAATGTACAATACTAGTTAAAACAAAATTGGGCTCAAGTGTAATTATACTTACTCTTCGATTTCCGTTTGCTCTTCAGAAGTGAAAAATTCGCCGGTTTCTCTATTCGTTTTTTTGCCCAACGCTTGGGCGCTACTTTTTGCCGTGTCCACAAATGACCGATTGATTACAAGTTGCAAGGTATGGGCGAAACAGCCCATGTGACGCAATTGGAGGATTTTGACAGCTAAAAGCATGCTGCTTTCGTTATCCGTGACGCAGCATACAATTTTTGCCTTCAAACTTGTTGTGAAAACTTCTTGTTCTAAAAGGTCTGCAATATTCTGGCCCGTGTGAGCAAGATCCGAAACGTGAATCATTTTTAATACTGTTGCCCGCAAAGCGGAGGTTGGTCCTAAGTAATGAACGGTGACAACAATAAATTTCTCTTGTCGGCGATTCTTTCACCCATCAAAAGTCACTGCAATGTTCCTGTAAAACCACAATATTTTTCTTATTTGGCTCTTTTCAAACGTCCAATATAACAATTGTAAAAATTTAAAAATTACGAACTTGACATTTCCCAATTCTAACGTAAGAATGCTGGATGCTTTTTCGAAATATGCAGGCAGTAGCGTTTGCCTTAAATGTGTTCTGCTTGGTAAAATGTAGCGTTTGTCGAGAGCTTGAGAGTTGTTAGTAAAACCAATGTCCTCGACAATAGAAAAAGGTTGATAATCACAAGCAATCATTTCAAATAATTTGAAATTTAAAAATTTCCATTTTGCACTGCTTTTCATGTAGGGCGGTTTTTCTTTTGACAAGAAGTTTGTCAAAGTCATTTGGTTTTTATCAACAATTTTTTTTCTTGATTATGAACATCCAATCTCATTTTCTTTTGAGAAGAGGTGTCCGATTCAGCTGTACTGGGATTAGAGATGTGGAGTCGTTATGTGACCGGTCATATAACGGTTACAGTACCGTCACATGACGGTCACATAACCAAAAATTTTATGACGGTTAAAACGGTCATATAACCAAAAATTCTATGACGGTTATACTGCAACTATATAGACGGTATGAAAAGAAAAATTTTTTCCAACTATTTGCTCTATTTTATTGAGCAAATATTTGTTTTTTATTGCCTTTATAAATTTTATTTGGAACATAGTTGATATTGAATATGTATAATCATAGTAAAATTCTATTGTTTCGAAAATCGAAACATAATACACGAACACGCGCCGTTTACATTAGTTCACAATTATCACTTTTCGTTAAGAGAATTCTATATTTCTGTCTTCGTTTTTATAAATAAGTGCGAGTGAGATAATAGATACTTGTAAATGCGCGTCGTCCGATACTTTCGATTGGTGTTTTCGTTTTTCCAGTGCCTGTATATCTCTGTCTGAGTGGACTGTTTAGAAAGAGTGCGCGCTAGTACGATTTAAGAATGATGGATGAAAAAGAAAGAGAGTGACAAAAAACATCGCCACGCCAAAAATCTTCCAAGCCTACACCCTAAGGCACTGGTTTTCATACATTTTCATAACGAGAAACTGCTGCAGAATTGTTGATTACGTCGTCCAATAACATCGCTTATAACAAAGCAAAAACTTGAAAAAAGCCGTATTGAGTATTAATATGTAAAGGAATATATTCGTTTTAATTTCTGTGTATACGAATGACAAATACTCGGTAAGTCTAATCAATAAAATATGAGATGCATATTTTGCTTTGTCAAACTTAACCTAAGAATTACGTTAATAGAATTCCAGAGTAAAATTTAAATGAAAAAAAGATAAAAACCGAAAGTTTTATAGGAATTCGGTGGAACCGAGAAAAAATTATGTACTTATTATTTATGTACGAATTAAGGGTTAATAGATAAAAAAGCATGAAAGTTACAAATCAATACGCAATATACGCGTCATTTTGTCTAGAATCATCGATTTTTCAATGACAATCACAATCAAATAATTCAATCCAAAGTATTTTTATTTTCAATTGTTCGATAATCTTACTAAATTTCTACAAAATAGGCAAAACTTTTCTTACTATATTTGATATATACTTTGGAACAAAAATTGTAGGTATTGCGTTAGTTTTTTTTACCCTATAACAAAACAGAATATTCTAGAGATATTCCTGGAATATTTCTAAAAATATTACTGGCATATTCCTATGTCCTGACTTTATCCCATTAAAGGCCAATAGTAAAAATAATATTCTAAGAATATGTTACACTCAGAGAAATCATCCACTAAATTCCAGAGGATGATCCCCCGAACTCGAATATACTGAAAATTAGAGGAAATCCTATAAAATTAAGAGGATTATTCTTAATATCAGAGTCACAATATTCCAAATGTCAGAAAAATTATTCTGAATTTTAGATGATTTTATTCGAAATCTTAGAGGATGTTTTGTGAAATTTAGAATACACCGAAAAAAGGATGGCGCGTATGCGTGGCATATTTCCGGCGCGAGCTATATATATATCATATCTGCCAATTATCTTTTATTTATTAACAAAGAATATATACCATCCAAAGGAGCCATAATTCTATAAATAATTCAAAAATTAATTACAAATTTATAAAATTCCGAAATTGCAAAGGTTTTTTGTTCGGAATCACCCCATCCACACTATTATTTTTTGAGCAAAGTTTATTTTTCCTACTTAATAAAAACTTTTGTAAAACAATTATTATAACTTTAATTGTATCAATTTAAATATGAAAGTTCGAATTCAGAACTAGCTTTCGGCTCGATATAGAGCCTTTTTCAGGAATAAAGAAAAAAGGAAAAAAATGAGGATTCAAAATTTAAAATTGAAATATTTCCTTACAATTCATTGGAAATGGTTGTTGCGTCATACCTTTGACGTGAATTATTTTAATTTTCCTAAATTCAATTTTAATTTCTTCAATTTCAATTTTCAATTTTTAAATCCTCATTTTCTTTTTTTATTTTCCCTTTATACTTGATGCCAAAGCTAATTTTTATTCAATTTATTATATTAAATTGATTCAATTAACGTTAAAATGTTTGTTTTGAAAAAGTTTTTGTTAGGAATGAAAAAGATTCTTCGTTCGAAAAAAAGTAGCGTTAATGGAGTGGTATCGAACACAAAATCTGTGCAATTTAGTAATTATGTAAATTCGTAATTAATTTTGAAATTGTTCATAAAATTTTGGCTGCTTTGGATCATATAAATTCTTCGTTATTAAGTAATTACGGAGGGTATTTTTACATTCTTTCATTTATATTCTACATAACCTCTACGTGTGATTATTATGTTCCCTTGCAACATAGCCGCTTTCATCGAGTTTGCAAAAATTTTAAGAAAATTTCGTGGTCAATTTTTAGACAAATTTTATGCAAACGCGTTTGCGTCAACGATTTTGCATAAATTTTGTGTGAAATTTGTACGAAATTTGCACAAAATTTATGCAAAATTCTTGATGCAAACGCGTTTGCACAAAATATGATGAAAATTTGTGTAAACTGTGTTTCAAGGGTTGTTCCGAAACGTCAAATTTGACGTTTATACCTCAAGGGAGTTGATAAATTTCAGAATATCGTCTTCTAAATTTCAGAATATGTCAGGTCAGTGAATTATTCACTAAATTTAATAAAAATTCCTCTGTGCTATAGTATCTGATGAAAATCATCTTAATTTCAGAGGATATTTTTCTGAGTGTAGGAAAATATTCCAAAATATTTTTTCGGAATATTCGTAGAATATTTTTTTTTACTATTGGCTTTATAGAATAAGGGTAGGCCGTAGCACATAGAAATATGCCAGTAATGTTTTGGGAAATATTCCAGGAATATTTCTAGAATATTGTGTGTTGTTAATGTAGTTTCAAATCGGAAAAATTGTGATTACCAAATGAATTCGTCAGCTTTTTTCCCATATTAGATTATACAACTTTTGAAGCTTCCATCATTACGAAAATTATGTCTGATACAAAAAAATATTTAAAAAGATTGATTTAATTTTTTGTATATAATTTCAAAAGCTGAAAGATAAAAACAAAATTTTTAATTTCTCGGAAAATCAATACTTTACGTGGACAACATTGATCAAACCATTTCTTCAAGTATAAATTTATAAACATCAAGTGCTTTTTTACCTAATTTGGGCAATTCTTCGAAACGATAATAATTTCAAATAGACAACCCTGAAATAAAATGGTCAATTATTTTTTTTATCGTTAAACTCTAAACTTTTTATGAAAGAGTTTAATGTTTTCAATTTTTTGATAACTTAGATTCTTCATACTACGTTCAAAGTTTCAATTAGTTCTATAAAATCAAAGAATTTTCAATATTCTCGCAGTCATAATTGAATTTCAATTTCTTCGTGATTTACGTTCAGCACTCAAAAGATTTGTTCGATTTGACAAAATAATGACTTTGTAGATTTCACAAAATATTTTGTTGAATCAACAAAATCTTTGTTCAACGCAGTGGGAGAAATGCTTTATTTCTATGCTCCTTATTAGTGGCATTCAACTCGCATTTCTCCACGTTGTTGAACAAAATATCGTCCCTGACTAGTGTGGAACCATTTTTTCAACTCATCTAATTGCAAAGCTCGCTTTCGGCTCGCGTTAAAAACCTCAGATTCATTGAAAAAATTTTTTCCCCACTAGTCAAAGAATATACTATTGTCAATTCAAGAAAAATTTCGTCAAATCAACTGAACGATTTATCGGCTTCATTAAACAAAACGTTTCGTTGGATCAACAAAATTTTTGTCGAATCAACAAAACTCTACTCTGATTATAATAAAAGTCAAATGATTGGGATTTGATTCAAAATTTTACGCTGAAAAAACCTGAAACTAAATGCTTACTTTTTCTCTGGCTATATCTACGTCTCTGTAAATATCTATGTCACTCTGTAAATGAAATTTTGTATTTATTTACTTTTTTCTCGTTGTTAATCTAGGATGTCATCGCGAAAATGAAATTTGCACAAGTAATACTGAAAAATTTCACACTCTTGGCTCCAAAGCACGGTCAGAAATTACCGAATTATGGGTGCAAAAGTTGCAACAAAGAATTTGCGAAGAACACAACACGCATGGCTTCTCATTTATTGAATAACTGTCGCAGCTGCTCGAATCAAGTAAAACTTCGCGTGAAGGAAGCTGTCAACTCATTCGGTCGAAAAAAACATCGCAGTCCTATAAAAAAGAAGAAACATCGTCGTCAATCGAAATCTTCAGTTGCCTCTTCTAATGATAGCGTCTCATCAACATCTTGTTGGAATGTCTCATTGATTTCAGGTAGAAATATACAATATCAATGTAAATTGAATGCATACTTATAAATTTTTAACATTCTCTGTTCTAGATGATGAGTCGTCGACTAAAGAAGGTAAACAAGATGACGTCAATGCACCTCAGTCCTCAAAAGAAGCATCAAAAATAAAATCGTTTTTCGATCACATGTCAAATTCTGATCAAGAAAAATGTAAGAAACTGCTCGCTAAAGCAATATATGTTTCTGGAACACCGTTGAGTATAACAAGCAACATTTACTGGCAACAATTTTTCTCCGTTGTGCGACCCGCTTTCAGCTTGCCTTCGCGGACTATCTTAACAACATCTTTACTGAGGAGTACTTATGAGGAAGTAGAGTCCAAAGTAATGGAAAAGATTAATAAAGCTACATCGCTGTGTCTTCAATTCGACGCCTGGTCAAATTTGCGTAATGAGGGCATTATAAATTTTATATGTACTACTCCAGAACCAGTACAATTCGAGTCTGTTGAAACTGGATCAAATCGGCACACCGCGGAATATGTTGCGAGTAAAGCTTCCAGAATTATTGATCAACTAGGGATAAAGAAAATCCTTGCTGTGTGCACCGATAACGAGGCGACAATGAAAGCCACGTGGGCCATCTTGGAGAATAAGTACGGAAAAGATAATTATCTTGCATGTTATGGATGTGCTGCACACATCTTGAATTTATTAATCGAGAATGTTATGAAACAGCCATCGTGTTCTCAGACATCCCAAGCATCAACAACGTTTATCAAGGAAATCAAAAGAAATCAAAGATTATCCTCTTATCTTTCACAGCTCCAAAATACAAACAATAAACCGTCTGTGAGTTTGAAAATTCCAGGAAAGACACGTTGGTTCTCCAACGTAACAAGCCTCGAAAGTATTTTTGTCAACAAAAAATTCCTGCAAGCTTTAGCTATCCACGAAGAGGCAGCTCCATTACTCAACATCACCACAAAAAAACTTTTGTTGGATGAAGGATTTTGGACGACGATAAAAAAATTGATTGATCTTCTCAAGATCATTGCCATATCGATAACAGAAGTTGAATCTAATTCGTGCAGCATTAGCAAAGTTCCTGAAATTTTTAATAAAATTCAGGCTCATTTCAAAACTACATTCGAGGATTCTATGTGTCTTCTTACCAGAAATGAGATTACTAAGGTTCTTCTGCTTTTCGAAAAACGATCAAAAATGGCACTCCGTCCAATTCACTTTGTTGCTGATATCTTGAATCCAAATTCCAAATGAAAATATTTGACAGATAAACAACGACTTGAGGGTTATGGCGTGATCCAACAGTTGGCGAAGAAATTTGATCTTGAAGAAAACAACATTCTGAAAGAATTTGCGGAGTACAGTGCAGGCGATGGTTGGTGGAGCTCGAAAGTGATAGAAGATGCAGCTTCCAAAATGCCTTCAAAGCTATGGTGGAAAGGCATGTGCCAAAGTACGCAACTGAGTAAGATTGCTTGTGCAGTCCTCGACGCACCCCCAACATCTGCAGCAACTGAACGAACTTTTAGTACGCATAGTTGGGTTCATTCTGCAAAACGGAATCGTTTGACGATCGCTCATAGCAATCAACTTGCTTACATCGCCAACAATGTCAAATTATTGGATAGAAAGATGAACGAGAAAAAAAAGGCACGCCAAAAAATCAAGAGGACGAAGAAGTGAAAGTTGAAGAAAATGAAGGAATGGAAATTGAATCAGCGGACGAAGAGAGTGAAGAGAATTCTTCTTATGAAAAAGATTGAATTTATGTATTTTCGGGAATTTTCAAAAAAATACTGTACATTTCTTCGGAATAAAAATTTTGTGCTATCAAAAATGTACCGATTTTCATAAATTGATGTGAATTTACCCATTATTATCTAAAAAATTGAATATTTTATCCTATTATCTAACTTGAAAAATTTTAGTTTTTTACTACTCAACATTGTTTCCAAAATTTTTGAATACATTTCACTGATATTAATGTTGTAGTTGCGAGTTGTAATTGCCAAATTCCTTGAAATGTTTGACATGTTCCTTAATTCATGCAAATCACTGACAAATGATGTCAATTTTTTTATTATGACTTCTATGTAAAATGATTATAGTTTAGCTTATTTTTATCTAATGAATAATTAAAATAAATCAATGTTGCGATAAAAAAGTACTAGTATGAAACATTATACTTTCTATTGATTTCTCATTGTTGTAGGCGTAGTAATATTTTCTTTTCGCATTACCAGAAATGTGACGGTCATAATACATCTGTGACTGTCATAACGCATACAGAAAAAAAGAGTAGGGATATGACGGTCACATAACGGTTATGTGACGGTCATATAACCGTGACGTGACCAAATTTTTTATAACCGGTAATAACGCATCTCTAATGTTGATAGCTTGTACGAGAGATTTTTGAACAGTTGTAGGATCTCTTTGGTCTTGTATGAGTTTATTTTGTTTCTGAAATTATGCCCGCATCCTGCCGCGGACCCACTGGGTAAAATTCAACCAGGCTCCCCCTCCCCCACTTTTTTATTGCGTAGATAATGTAAGTTTTTAGTTTTTCAACGACTTGTCTTATAACCTTGGAGTGAAAATATTTTATAGAGTTGACTAACTGAAATTTGGATACTAAGGTTCACGGTTGTTCGATTGTTTCAATATGTACTATGGCAAAATAAAATTGAATAGATTAACTGCAATTAGGATCTCTAAATCACGAATATACATTTTAGAATTATAGAAATGGAAGCTGAGTCTAATGTATTGGTTGAAAAAAAGCTCAAGTATTGCGTTTTTTTTTCATACATATTCACTTTCAATCGGAAAAATTCACACAAATGAGAATAACTATAATAGATTGTAGGTTCTGCTCCTTTACGAAAATTGAAATACACCATTAGGTAAAAGTACCAGTATTGAAACGCTTAAGAAACTGTCCCTATTTTGGAACGTTATTTGAAATATAGAGCGCTATCTCTCTCAACTGCATTGCCATTCCATAACTCGTTCCAATATTGGTACTCGTTCCAATACTGGTACTTTTACCTTACTAATTGGTCACTCGGTCACACAATGTTATACTGAATAAATACTGTTGACGTTGTCAAGCTTTTGACCTTCTATGAGGTCCTCTTCGGGATTGGAGAAATTTTTTGAAAAATTTTGTAACGTAATTATATTTCTCTGTCATGAACATCAATCACATTCAAAAAATAAAGTTTTAATGCTACTTCGTTTTCAATTGCTGAAACTACAAGATAATATACCTTTTGCTGAGATGTTGGGCTTCTCAGCCAAGTTTCTTATGAATCAGACAATCTGCTGAATAATCTTTTAGCTGATGAAACCGTCACAGGTATCCTACAAAGGATTCGAATTGCAGTACAAAAATTAACAAAAATATCTTCTAGTTTTTTCTCTCATAAATATCAGTAAAAAGTGATAAGGTATCTTTTTTGCCTTTAATAATGGTTAAATGAATACTCTTCAAGTGCACAATTTCTTAAACGAACTCTTCAGATGAATCAATTCAGAATTTATCTACCTAATTGATAATTTTCTATTTGGGATTCTCACCATTTCTGTGAACATTAAAATTGGACAGAACTATTCGAAAACAGTTTTAACGATAGAAAATTTTGTTCCAAAGTCAAAAATTATAAAATCCAATACAGGGTAGGCACTAGTCGTTTTAAATTCAGAGTAAAATCTGTCTTTATCCGATCTACTAACTCAAGATGTTGATTAAGTTTCACACCTGCAACTTCAGTGACAAATTTTATTTCTCGAAGTAAAATCGCAGTTCATAAAGTGTAATATTCTGGTTTTTTTTTAGAATATAAATAAACATTCGCATAATGTTATGGTTAGTTTGTGATACTTTTTCTTGTTTGCAAAGTTGGCATCAAAACACTCGCGATAATACTTCAATCTTTCTTAGACTTTTTTTCCATATAATAATATGACGATTTTACGTATTAGATGTAGCAGAAAGCGTAGGATTATTTTGATTGCGATTGTATTAATTTTTCCAAATTCTAAGAATATTTTAATCTACCAAGACGAACAATTTTTTGCAATTCCATTTTTTTCATTGCAAAGTGAAATAAGTAACATTTGAATAGTGAACATTCATACACCAAAAGAAAAAAACTTGGAAAAAGTAATATAATCTTGTTTACGCAGGTTCCACTGAGCCGATTTTAGGAAAGATTACTAAAAACTGTAAATGTCCCGTTCGAACAAGAATTTCAGTATTAGTACGTATAACTTTTAGCATCGATTCGTAAGGTCATAGAAATATTTCCTTAAGTAGTGATGATCATTTATCTCTAAACCTATAGTAATTTTTACTAGTGGAAAAAATAGTAGTTATACTAGTTTTACAAAATATGCTCCAACTGTAGATGTTTATCAAGAGTCGCCTTGAAAAATTACTAAAGTTTAATGAGTTTCTGCGTAAAGTGTTGGATTCAGTATTTACTAAAACAATAGAAGTTTCTCCAGGAGGTGTCTCAGTTAAAATATGCTGTTAATATATGTTTCGTTTGCATTGTATTTCGTTTCCTGCTGCCGAAGCTGGATTGAGATGGATTAAAATTTTTTCTATCCATTCCATTCGGCTGTATGTCACCCTCACACAGTTCTCTCCGATTTTCATCGGTAGGTGTCAAAAATCATTTTATCGGGAACGATACACGCATCAAAGAAGACGGTAGGCTTCTGCCGTTGCTTTAAAAAATTTGAAACTTTGAAAAAGCGAGAGA
>JABFQI010000109.1:0-15470 GCA_022816925.1 Trichacis sp. ZL-2020 | reverse complement strand
TTTAAGATCATGATATTCTTAATTTTTCAAAACTGTTTGACACATCTATGAAAAAATATGGTTACCTTGCTTCAGAATATCAACGCTCCGAATACAATTTGTTATGATAAGAAATTAATTGTATACTCTTTTATATTATACTTGATATGATGATGATATTAATAAATTTTTGAAAACTCGACACATCTATTTATTTGAACCATTAAAAAGTAATATACGAAAATTCATTGATTATTACAAAATTTTAAGACTTAACTTGACTGTTTACGAGAGAAAAGAATAGAATTTCAAAATGTTAAATAATTCAGTTTTTCTGTTGTAAAAACATTATATTAATTATTTGATGGTAATTTTACAAACTTGAATATTTTCAGTTTTCATAAAAATGAATTTCATTAATAAAATATTAAACTTCATTCAACTTTCATTTTATTTTTAGGACATTTTCACAATGATCACTTCGACCAAAAGATTGTAAAAGAAAAAATATCCGAACATTTAAAATAGTTTTTCATACATACGTAGGAGTAGAAAAACATTTCTATCAATTCATTTATAAAGCAGTAATGTTCGCTGCAAATTATTGTAATCTTGATTAGTTTGAATAAACTTTCATATTCTAATATGTCAGTTGATGTTATTCATTTAAAATATTCATTGAATATGAAACAATTTTTTTTAATTAGTAGTTGTGTGTTCTTCAACCATCATCACCTTGACCAAGAGACGGCAATAGGAAAGAAATACAGGAACCTCGCTTTGGAAGCTTGACATTCTAAATTCAGTTAGCTAAGATAAAAAATCGATTATGAATTCTGTTTAGAAAAGCAAAAAACAGAATGAGGAAATATCAATTCATTCAGTTAATCTAATGAAAAAATAAGCATCAGAATAACTATGTTACATCCATTTTTCAAATTTCAATATCAACAATTTTGTTTAAATATTTTATTATGAATATTTATTAGAAATAATTTCACGTTTTAAAAGGTTGGGATTAGTAATGAATATTAACACAATGCATCATTTCCTAATGTTTATTCATCAACATAATAAATACAAACAATGTTATTATAATTACAATCTGCAAAACAGACACTTTATCATATGATAATGTTTTTAGAATATACTTATACAAAATCATAATAATTACTATTTACTGAAAAATATAAATAATTCAAATACATTTATCTAATAAAAATTTTTTACTATAATTATAATTAGGAAAATAGTTTCCATTTATATTACAAGTAGAAACTAATTCATACAAAAAAAAAAAATGATCAAATTAGATTACAATAATTTTCATTAAGTAACATAAATTCACAGACTTGAAATACGTTTGTAAAGATATTTCATGGTTTTTGAATGGTTTTTATGCTCATTCAAAAGTAAACTCTTTTTCTTTTTCGAATTTCTTTCCTACAAATTGGACATTTCCACAATTTTTTAGCACATTTCTTACAAACATTTATGTGTCCACATGGTAAAAAAACAATTTCGATAGGGTGTTCACAACAAATTTGACAAACATCATTTTTTTAATTTTTTTTCGTACTCGCTTTTAATTTTCCTTTTTCTAATTTTTTGTTGATATCCGTCTCAAATTCTGTTACTTTTTTTAACGATTCCATTGTTGCTTCTATAAATCGATCAGCTTCTCGTTGGTTCATAAAATAATCATTTAAAGAAAAACCTTGTATCATGGCATCGAACATTCTAAATTCCCATTTAGTAATTTCTGTAACAAAAAAGTATTATTTCTTTTTGAATTTTCATTGAAACTTTTTTTATTTACCTCTATCATCCGGAATCCTTATTACGAGCCGTTGCTCAATCTCCGGATATTTATCATGGCCAGATGTCTCATCATTATTAAATGTTGAAATTTCAACTTCTTTTTTTATCTGACAATTTTTATTTATAATTTCCATTTTGTTAGAAGTATTTGAATCTTTTTTATCATCTCTTTTACTCAGCGTTCTTGGTCTGCAAATCCCTTTCTTTTCTTCATTATTTTCAACTTGTTTTCTTTCTTCTTCACAATTAAAAAAAAATTTCCTAGCTTCTTCCTCTTCCCATTCACTCGAATCGGTATCCGTATCACTGAGCTCTTGCTTGTTAATTAAGTTTTGCTCACGTGCACATCCACTGGGACCTGGTGTTGGTGAATCGGGGCTATCTTTATAAGCGTTATTGTTATAAGGATTTGAGTTTTCTTTAAATTTTTTCTTTCGAGGCTGCTCTTCCTCAGAACTACTTGGGGAGTAGCTAGTGTTTCCTGTAATTTTAAAAAACCTTTTCATTCGATTATAATACTATTTTCGAAAGAAGTTTCAGAAGAAAAAATTTTCACTTCACGCAGATAAAATCATTAAAAATGAAAAAAGCACTTGGGAACAAAAATAATATTTCAACATATTTTAGCACTATATATAAATAATAATAAATGTAATATTAATTAGAAAAACTGTCAAATAATAGTTGTGTTATGAGAAATTCAAACTCGAATTTTATCAATTCATTTTCATGAATTATCGATTCATGAAAGGTGACAGAAAGGTCATGAAAGGTCACAGAACACGTGCTAGTTAAGGAATGGTAATTTATCTGTGAAAGATGGCCCTCTATTTATTAAATATCGTTCTCTAATTAGAACAGTTTTCTTAACGTTCCGTGACTGATACCGTTACCTTGATGTTTCAAAATTCAAAACAAATAATATTATATCTATAAATTATACTCACCGCTTTCACTCGACGATTGTCTTTCACTCTCGGAAGATGACATTTTATTCTCGTGAAACAGTTAAAAGAACCACACTCAAGCTTGAATTTTTCACGACTAATATTTTTATATTGAAAGGCGTCCCTATTATTCCTTCACAATTATTAAATTCATGCGGTGTATACAGAGTTTTCGGGGGTTTCAACCTTGACTGAGAATCTAATTGATTCAAATTATTCAATTGGAAGTTGTAAACATGTTATGAACCACTGATGTTATGAAATCGTTAGATCTTGAAAAGTAAAAGTCCATCGAAAAAAGTATGTTACACCTCGGAGAATTGAGTTGAATTATACATCAATTGAAACTCGTATACTTTTTCATTATCGAACTTGAAAATAAAATATCATCATTAAAATTGAAAAACGTTTTCACTTTCAATAGTATAGACATAATACATTTTTTTTTGTTATATAACTTAAGTTTCAAAAAAATATAGCCTACAATAGAATATTTAGATAGTTTTTGAATTTAACCTTGTAGAAAGATTCAATTCGTTGAATCAACAATATTTTTTTGTTTTTTCCATTTGAATAGTGTATACATATCATGTATATATAATATGTTTACCATGATTAAATTATAGAATGTGATTATGAAATTTTGAATAATGAATACCATTTTTATACAACAACAGCGCTGACACATATAAAGCTGAATATAAAAGCATTCATGCAATCAGTAACGATTTCTATCGCGTTGTGAAAATGTCAATCTCTGAAGCAATAACGATTCGCCGTCGTCAAAGACGTTTTTTAAACGATAATGAAGTTGATCCCCTTGCGGTACAAACTTTAATTGATGAGACAAAAGACATTTTGAAAGTGTTGTGTGAGTTATTAAGAAAAGTGAAACATACTGAAAAATTACGTTATCAGAGGATTATTGAGCAACTCCGGGTTCAAAATAGACAGTTGGAAAATGTTATAATTCGTGGTGGTGGTTTGCAAGCAACTCCACGCGATCAAGTATCTTGGGAGGATGTGGAATCAGCTTTTCAGAAACGAATCAAAACTGGAGTTATCATAAATTTGCAGCATTTAGATGTTAAAGATTTCCTAAAAAATGCTGAAAATGAATTTGTAACGCGTATCAAAAAAGTGTTGAATAATGAAAACATTAAAGTCAACACTACACTTGAATGTGAGTTTGGCGTCATAAAAAATGATAAACTTGTTGTCGAATCGAAAACATTCAATACCAGAAATATGCCAATTATACAGACTACACAGTTAAACGAATGGTTCAATAAAAATGTGATTGATCCTCTATTGAAAAAAATTGAAGAATTCCAGGAACGAGATTCAGGATGGACGTTGCAACGAACTATAAGTCTTACTGTAAGGATGAATAAGTACAACCCAATGAGGGGAACTTCCTTCATTGAGTGTCCTCTTGTTATACGAAATAAAAAAGCGTGTGTCAACGTACAGAATTTTGATGATGAATGCTTTAAATGGGCAATTCTTTCCGCGTTACATGAAAAAGATAAGAATAATTCACGGGTATCTCAATATAAGGAATATAAAGATGAACTGAAATTTGACAATATTACGTTTCCTGTTGCTCTAAAGGATGTATCGAAATTCGAGGTTCAGAACGAAATTTCTGTCAACGTTTACATTCTTCAGCTGAAAAGTAAAAAATATATTGTGGCACCAGTGCACATTACTTCACAGAAAAGAAATCGTCACGTTAATCTACTCATGCTGCAAAATTACTATATGGATGAAGATAAAATTGATGAGATCATTAGCGAAGAAGAATTATTTTTCCATTACGTTTGGATAAAAAACTTGTCACGATTAGTTAGCACTCAACTCACAAAGAGTAATCATAAACATCATATTTGTGATCGCTGTCTACATTATTTCCACACGGCTGAAAAACTGATCGCCCACGAAAAAAACTGTAGTGAACAGAATAATTGTCGCGTTTTTTTACCAACACCTGAACGGAATAGTTTAAAGTTCAAAAATTTTAACAATCAGAAAAAATGTCCATTTGTGGTTTACTGTGATTTTGAATGTTTATTAAAGAATGTTGATGAACAAGAATCGAACTGTGATACTCAAATTTGTCAAGTGCACGAAGCTTTCAGTGTAGGGTATTATTTTCAATGTAGTTACAATGAAAATCTTTCATTTTTCAAAAGTTACCGAGGAATCGATCCTGCAAAATGGCTAGCAAATGAACTTTTACAACAGGCTAAATTTGTTGAGGATATATATGAACATCCTAAACCAATGGATATTCTCACAATAGAAGAAAATCAAACTTTTTGGAACGCTAAAACATGTCACATCTGCAAGGAAGCATTGGGAAACAACAGAGTGCGTGACCATTGTCATCTGACAGGTAAAATATCATTCAACTTGAATATTATAAAAAACCTAAATAAATAATTAATAATTTCAGGTGTCTATCGAGGTCCAGCTCATAACACGTGCAATCTCAAGTACATAGATGATCGATCTATCAAGGTGATGTTTCATAATCTCAGTGGATATGATGGACATCTCATAATAAAAGATATTTCGAACTGTATCAAAGGCCGAATCAACGTGATTCCAATCAATATGGAAAAGTACATATCGTTCACAAAACATATTGAAGGATGTGGAATTGCTTTAAGATTCATAGACACATTTAGATTTATGGGTGCATCCCTTGAAAAACTGGCATCCTATCTCACTGATGTAAAGATTTTACGACGTGAGTTTACGCACATTGATGATGATCAACTGAATTTATTGAGAAGAAAGGGTATCTTTCCTTATGAATATTTATCTTCATCCAATAAACTTAAAGATACACAGCTACCATCGCAGAAGAAATTCTATAGTCAGCTCAACGACAGCACCACCTCTGATGAGGACTACAGGTAGATTAAACGTTCATTTATTTGATTGAAGATAATTTCATCTCTTTTTTTATCTTAGACATGCTGAAACTGTTTGGGCTGCATTTGGTATTCAAAAATTGGGGGAATATTCAGATCTTTATCTGAAAACTGACGTTCTTCTGCTAGCTGACGTCTTCGAAAATTTCCGGGAAAGTTGTATGAAAACGTATCACCTCGATCCAGCACATTATTATACAACTCCTGGATTTACCTGAGATGCAATGTTAAAATATACGAAAATTGATTTAGAACTTTTGACTGACATTGATATGGTGCTGTTTGTTGAACGTGGAATACGAGGTGGTTTAAGTCAATGTTCCAATAGACATTCTCAAGCTAATAATCAATACATGGCTGATTATAATGAGCAAGAAGAAACAAAGTATTTGATGTACTATGATGTCAACAATTTATACGGATGGGCGATGACGCAGTTCTTACCTTACGGTGGTTTTAAATGGCTTGAAAATTTTGATGATAATTTCTATTGGAATGTCACTGATGAATCTGATATCGGCTACATACTCGAGGTAGACTTGGAATATCCAGAAACAATCCATGATGTGCATCAAGATTTACCTTTTTGCCCCGAACAAATGACCCCACCTGGCTCCCAGCAATCCAAACTCCTTTCTACCCTATAACCAAAATCACGCTACACAATCCATTATCGAAACTTGCGGCAAGCTCTCGATCATGGACTACAACTCAGCAAGATACACAGGATTCTACAATTTAATCAATCAGCTTGGCTCAAGCCCTACATAGATCTGAACAGTGTCATGCGTCAACGCGCAACAAATGAATTTGAGAAATAATATAATGAAAGGGCCTAGCCAGGTTTTCATGTTAAAAATGCCCCCAAACCAAATTGAGTGCTGTCATCACTTCTTCAAAATGATTGACAAGAAATGAACTTGCCCGAAATTTCAAACCCGTATCTCAATGTTTATATGAGTTATAGTGATTTTTTGGATTTGTGTTTTTCGTCTTCTTTGGCTGAACCGTTCATTGAAAAATTTTGAGAAAATTCATAAAACTTTCCTTAAATGACAGACATACACATGAATTTTTTGCGAATTTGACCCTGTAAAATTCGCAAGAAAAGAAGTTGTAAATATTTTTGCACTCAATTTTTTGTATCCAGACTCGCGAAACAACTCTGATATTTACATCGAATATTAGTCGCAAGATGGTGTTGAATGTTATATTTTTTTCAGATTTTTCGAAGGGATGGAAAGGGGTGGAGAAAATAAGAAGCTCCAAAAATTTGCATTTTTCAGTATAATTACCACGCTGTAATACCTGAATTTATCTGAAAAAAGTTTCGCATAATATAAATGCATTGCTGTACGTAGTACGAATAATCAAATTGTTTTTGAGACTTTTTAAAATAAATTTGAGATAAGTATATCGATACACGTGTATCGATAATTGCATTATATTGACGCATCTAAAATTATCTATTAGAAGGAACGACAGTTCTTTTTAAACTAAAATTATACACGAAATACCGCGAGTGTATCCGGGGCTTTTAAATGCTTTTCAGTTTTGTTTTAGGAGTTTTGGAAACAGACAAACAGTTGTTAAGCGAATACATATTCTCACGTACTTTCGAAAATAAATTTGTAAAACATCAATACCGCACCTTATCATCACCGATGTCAATATACGATATCTCATAATTTATAATAAAATATTGAATTACATACTGTAAGTTAAATGAATTATATTTTTTTAAGTCATATTTTAATATATATTTTTTTCATTATCTAATATCATATAGGATAATATTCTAGCTGTTTATTATCTTTTTTTATCATATTACATATATGACAGTACACTGAAACCTCGGATTTCTGAAGTCCTCTGAAACGAAAATGTCTCGCATGTGCTCGGATTATTAAAATAAGAGGGGCCCCCACTCCTGCTTCTGGGGTTAAGGTGACTTTATACAGTTTACGTTTATTGGTTCCGCGATATCGGCATGTTTGTAAAGCCGCCATAATAAATATTGTACGTACATATATACATTTATTGTGTATGTCAAATATTCCCTGATTTCTTCACACATTGTTATTAAAAAGTCCATAAAGCGGATTGAGGAAAAAATTAATATCTCAAATCCTCCAAAAAAATCAAGTCAACACTTTGTAATTATTAAAAAATTGTACATCGAAAACCTCCATTTGCCAGTTAACCTCACTTTTTCTGTATCAGAAAAAATTAGATCAACAAACTGCCCGAAAAGTGATGAAAGTTTAATCGTGAGTTCTATAAATCAATAACTGATCCTGAGAATGGAATTCAATCAATTCAAAATCGCAAATTATTATTCCAAACCTGAAATATCAGTATCTGGATAAAAAAACATTTTTAATCATGCTCTTTCCCGCTCTTTTCGCCTACTTTCTTTATTGGTTCTCGCAATAGTCAGGGGCTTGTTCACTTCAATAAGTGGGGGCATGTTTACTTCAAAAATCCGAGGCTTTCAGGCTTTAGAAATGTAAGTTTTCAAAAATCCGAGACTTCAGAAATCCGAGGTTCAGTGTATAATATATTATAAGATATTCTTTTTTTTTTATTTAATATTTTATCATATGATAATATATTATATTATATCATACCTTATCATGCGATATAAGACATTTTATCAGTTTTGATCATTTCATCGGAAATTTTCTGTTTATTTCATCAAATTCGTAATCGTGATAAAGATAAATGCGGAAGTCGATAAGCGGAATTTCCGAAGGCAAGTTGTCTGATGCGCTAAATCGATTCTCAAAGGTAATAAATCATTCGTGGTGTAATACAAAAACGATGATGTTAACGTAAATTCGAACCTGTGAATAGCAGGAAGGCTGTGGTAGGGGGCGACAGGTGTCTTTTAAGGGCCGATATGTAGGACCCTGAAGGGTGTTTTTCCTACCACTTACTTTTTGCAATTGAGCCGTCGGAAAGCATAGAGGCTTGAGCGCGTCAACAAGGCCAGACTAGTAGGTAAGGATGAGGCAACGCGTTGCTAAGGTGCCTGTGTTATCCGACGAATAATTTTGAAACTGCGATTGCTCTGGTTCTAGTTATCCGATCGAGCTATTTTTTACACAGAAATGTTCGTGAGCCTTTTCTTCTGCTGTTGATACCAAATTTATTGTCCATTTTGTCGAACAGAAACGTGTGGCTATGCACAGTCTCGTGGTATGAATTATAATTCCATTATCACCACTAAGAATGCTTCTCAGAGCAACAATACATATACAAAAAATAAAAGATATTTTTTCATTCTTTCTTCGCAAAGAAGATACGTTGAATCTTGAGGTACAATTAACACTGAACCGAATGCAGGAATATTGAGTAAGATGGATGTAGCATATTGATAATATCTGTCTTTTCAATTCAATAGAGCCACATCAGTTTGCTTTTTGCTGTCAGTATTAAAGAAAACCACACAATTTTGAATATAATCACTTTTTACGATGCATTTTGAACAAATGTAGTAGCCAGTATGACCTTTAGTCATTGAAGGAAAGTTTTTTCCGGGATATCGCACACAAGAGAATGCATTGCGATATTTCCTCATGAAATTCGAATCCGTTTTTCACTAGCTCAGACGTTTCCTGTACGAATTCTTTGAAGTATTCGTAAGCATCTGATGTTTTCTTTATTCCCCGATAACACAGTATTCAAAAAACAGTCCGACTAACTGTTTTTCGACCCATATCGGCAATAACTGACTATTCAAATGGTGAAATAACGAATTTCATTACGTGATTCATGTTGTAATAAATCAATAATACCGTTGGGAATGCCGCAATAACAAAATGTTCCTGGTTCCATTGTAATGATATTGGTTATACAAGGGGTCTTCAGTCATGTTCGACAATTAACAGGCAGTTTATTTTTATTTTAATGCTTTTTAATGATCTTCGAAAGACCAGACACAGCTTTCACAGGAATAAACGTCATCAATCCCCACTTAGCAAGATCAGTACGAAAACTAGTTTCTTCGCATTTGAGTTCAGTTTTCCAATCAAAATTTGTATTATTTACATCAAGAGAATTATATACAAAAGATGTGAAAGAAGGCATATTATTTGTGTGATAACTCATAATTGTTCCAATATAAACAAACTCCATCTTCGACAAATAATTTTTTTTGATAATGAACTCTAATGCAGCCACGTGAAATGGTTTTATCTGCGAACAGCCTTTGCAGTCTATGTTGTTTTTATTTCTTGTTTGCGCTGATGCATTGAATATGAGACTAAAATCTGTGTCAATCTTTTTGTTATTAAATCTGCTATTAGTAACAGAAATGATATTTATTAGGTTAACGCTTAACAAATTATTTTTTTGCAAGTTCACCCGACGGTCAGAAAAATCTTTTGACAAAGTACTGGGATTCGAAGTGTTTTTATTCTCCCAAAATGTCCTCAAAGCTTTTTTATAAATTTCATCATTCTTACGAATCAATCTGTCCGTCATTCGCACTCTGATTCTGCTTCTTGTCGCTATTATTGCAGAGCAACTATACAAACCTCTATATATTTAATGATTGATTTCAAATTGATAATAATTTATGAGTCTCAATGTTAATCAATTACAATTTAATTGCAATTCCGATCTTATCTCAAAATGACATGATAATCATTTTGACTTCCAATTTCACAGGAGTAAGGAATGAATTTTGCACAACTAAGATAAAAATATGCTTAAGGGTTATCCATAAACGATGTCACGCTTTTTGGGGAGATTTTTTAGTCCCCAATCTCGCAACAAATGGTTACATCAACGCGTACCTCCCCGTCCCGTCTCATTTCATGTCAAAAATTCTTAATTTCTGAAAACTACAGTCAGTTAAGTAACAGCGTGTACAGCGTAAGTCATACAAATTCATTCATTACCAATTTCTTACACATACATATATAACAATAAATTATAAACAAATTTTTCATTTTATGAAAAAATTACGAATTTTACAATATACTTATTGGAATCAAAATTACTAGGGTACTAAAATCAAAGCCTTAAGATGACACGGAACACAAAAAAGTTTTACTGCAGCGCGAGGACAGAGAGTCGGGAGAGTAGAGGGCTAGAGAGAGACACTAGGTTTGTTTTCCGTGTCATCTTAATGACCTCATGATCTTTACAATGCTTTACCGAATTATAAATTTCGATTTAAAAAATCGTTCTGAAAAACCTCTAGCATAAAGATATAAATTTTATTAGCAAAACACAATAATACATCCTGTTTTAGAATAAATTGTATATAATCAATTGAATATATTCATATTGTTATTTTTCATTCAGAAGTTGTTTCATTCTAGTTTAGCAAGTTTCACGCCAATATTCTTTGGCGCGAATAAAAATCCATCCCAAGGCTCTTATTTTGGCTTAAAAAAATCCAAACGTGCATTAATATCTTCTTAATCTGAGAAGTGAAAGTTTTATCAGTATAAACGAAAATGCAACATTTCATACTAAAAAACAATACTGTCATTATTCTTTCGTACGCAAGTGTCAGTTTAAATTGTTTGGTTGGGTCCCTGTCGGATATTCCTCAAGTCGCATTTCCGAAGATTTTTACAAAGAGTGATGAGAGTGGTGTTTCTTTGTACAATTTTTCTTCAGCTTAAAGTGTCTCTGATTGCGGTTGTGATTTATGAGCCGAAATGTACCAACTTGTCTGAGAAAAAATACATGATCATTTATTTTTGCATACCTACAAACTTCCTAGTAATATGAATTAAGAGTTGAAATACATAAAATTTTTGCTACAAAAGTAGATATACCATATGGAATTTTCTCAAATTTTAGTATAATTTTGGGTATCTTTCTGCATTTTCAGAGAGCGAAAAATCTTCCACAGATGTCGAAAGTTATTAAGTAAGCAAATAAATTTCAGAATAAAGAGCTTCATTTTATTGAAATAATTTTGTTTTTTTTTGCATCGTGTTCTTTGTTTTTTTTCTTATGCTTTTATTCGGTAAGTTGCTTTATTACAACAGTTTTTCGTCTTTAATTTTTACGTTTTGACATTTATTCAATTGTTTGATTTCATTTAAATATTTTCATTTCTTGTTTCGGAAACGTCAATTTTAAGGTCAATTTTTTTTTATATGAACGACAGCGTTCGTTCCCTGAATCTTTGCCTATACTATAAAGCACTTTATGCAGGCAATTATTTATGAAACTTACTTTTGTTATTCGGCTTTTTCAGCCTCCTCTTTTATGCTCTCTCGGGTCCTCGGCGCCGAGTTCGGTAAGCAAACTAGCACGTCGCGCCATCCCCGCTCGTTTGCCTGCACCCGGTGGTCGTTGCTTTGGGTAATCTTCTGGAAAAACTATAAAGTTTATTGAACAAATTCTTGAATATTGAATGATTCACTATAATTCTAATGCTCTTACATCAACTATACATGTAGAAATTCCGGTAAAGTGATGTTTGAAAAACTCGATATTACTGTAGTATCAATATAATATGAATTATATGAATCCTAAAGAAACATGAAACACTTGTCAGTTTTGTTTCGGCGTTAATAATTTTTCGCTATAACTGAAGATGAAGGGTACTTAATTGTTCTATTTAATCGTTTCTTCCATCAATCTCGCGATGTAGCCGAGCTGTGTCGTTACGGAATTTCTGACTCAATTTTTTGAGTTCTTGTTCACTGGTGCTTGAATAATAGAAACATTTCAGTATTCTTCGGACATTGTCACGTTCTTCACAAGCATCTTCCAATTTTTTTTCTATATTTCCATTTTCTTTTCTCAAATATTTCACTTTATGCTTGAAATCCCTTTTTTGTTTGTCTTTTTGACTGCACGATCCCAATTTTTGGTGAATATGTTCCTATAGAAAAGGAGAATGCAATACATGTGCTATCATTAGAGCCTTCGTGAAACCTATTTCACTCCAGAAAATATAAGAATGATATAGTTAAGATTCACTTTGCATAAAAATTCCCATAGAGATAAAATCATACCAATTTGTCACAAATAATCATTTTAAAACATTTAAAAGGTTGTTCGAAATGGAAAGATCAATTTCGGAAGTTCTCATGAAAATAACAAAAACGATTGAATTCTTTCTCCCACGAAACAACATTTATTTTATTTACACCATGAAAAGACTGTTCTTTCATATGAATGGAAATAGAATAAATGTCAACTTCAGAATATTGTCAAGCGGTAATATTTATAATAAACATCCACACATCTTCACAGTCAAGCAAGTAAATTTTTAACTAAAGAATTCTGTTTTATATTGTCTCCCGAAAAGTGTACATAAACAGAGTAATTGCATAAATATCGAAAAAAGCTGTGATTTATTACTCGCGGAGAGAAAATGGCCAATTTGTTTTTCACTGTTGTTTTTGTTTTTCAGCTTGCGACCTTTTTCTCCGTTTGATAAATTTTTTATTAATAAATTGTAACTTTTGAGGACAAAATTAACATTAGTTTGGAACGAGAAAATTAAAATACATTTAACCTTCTCAAGTTCCTTAATTTTATGAATTTTGTTTTTAACAGTTTCATCAATCGTTTCCACAGAAGTTCTTCACAGGGGGTCTATTCTCGATCGTACTTTGGAAGCGAGAGCGGCGATACCCTAGCAATCAAGAGGCGACCTAATACGGTCGCCTTTTGGTCGCCCTTTGGTCGCCCGTTGGTCGCCTCTTGCCGTATTCATTTTAAACTGAAATAAATGAGGAATGCGTGATTCTTTTGCAGAAAATCATACTTGAAACTCGTAAATATTCAAGACAATTCAATAAAATGAGCGACTGAATGAAAATTTATGAAATAAATGTCAAATATGATTTTCGGCTATTTACCGACTGCATCAGTTATCATACACTAGATGTATTTATAGTTTTGTTAAAATTTACATTATAAACACATTTCTTTGCTGTGATGAATAGTAAAAATTCACAAAACATAATATATATAGATATTTTGAACTATAACGTTCATGTAACG
The DNA here is from genome assembly GCA_022816925.1 of Trichacis sp. ZL-2020. Taxonomy (NCBI): domain Eukaryota; kingdom Metazoa; phylum Arthropoda; class Insecta; order Hymenoptera; family Platygastridae; genus Trichacis; species Trichacis sp. ZL-2020. The sequence goes on along the minus strand of JABFQI010000109.1, from coordinate 1,792 downwards.
CTTAAATTCGGAAAAAGTTTTTTAGGTCGCCCTTTGGTCGCCCTTTGGTCGCCTCTTGATTGGTAGGGAACAAGAAAAACTAGATACAAAAAAACGTGAAGCTGAAGAGAAAGAAAAACGCAAAAAACAACGTTTACTGAAAAAACAAGCTAAAGAAGAGGAAATTAGAAAAAAAGAGCTGAAAGAGAGGAGATAAGAAAACGGAAAGCTGTTGAAAAAGAAACCTCTGCGATGAAAAAAAATAAAACATCAAAAAAATCCCGAAAAGAATTATTATGAATGTTACTCAATAAAGTTAGCATTTCGGGATATATTTTTCATTAGTGCATGTATTTTTGTTCACAATAAAAATTATGAGGAATGTAACATTTGTAATAATTATTTTATATTCACCAATAAAGATCTAATTTCATTAAACTTGCCATGAATTCACATTGCGGATAAAGCCTAAGATGAAACGGCCGGTATGAGAAGCAGTGAGTGGCCGGAAAGAGAAGCAAGTATGCCCGTATGAGGCACAAGTGCTGGCCGGTAAGCCACGCAAGGTGGCCGGTATGTGACTCAGAAGCACAAAGTCATTGTACGACTTTAATTTGACGAAAATATTATTGCTTGACTTATGACAGTCCCGCAAATCATTCCGCAGACTTTGACGATGACTTACGTACAAATTTTCATTGATACATAACAGTTGCGTTGTATTTTTTCAACATTTAGTCTCATGCGTATCTAATGTGGCCGGTAAGTGACACACTCACCTTATATTCCAACGAGTGTTGAAGCTTTGAACTTCGCTTCCAGTGTTTTTTGATTCAAATTAAGTATTTACGAATTTGATAAAAATTCTGTCAAAATTTTAATTTTCGACTTCAAATTGCAGCAAAAATTCACAAATTTTTTTTTAGTACATAGATGTTATTTCCTCAGGAGGGGAGGAATCGGTCAAAGAAAATGAGCAATTAGCCCAGGCGGGATGCAGCGGTAGTGGCGGAAAAATTAGTGAGTCAACATTAGTTAACTATTTATGTAATTAAATTAATTTTATTAGAAAAATTTTTTTTCAGTTTCCTACCGCCGGAAAAGAGCCACACAATTTATCAAGCAACATGTAGCGATGCTCCATTTAATGTGGGCACTTGCCGGTGAAACCGTCAAGAAAAATCAGGAGCTTTGCAGCCAGCGCGAACAAAAAATTCGAAGGAGGGAAAATAAAGAAAAGAGAAAAAAACGGTGGCTGCAAAAAAGATTGCCAAAATAACAACAAAAACAGTCGGAACGATTCGGACAACAGCGCAATCGTTCCATGTTGTTTCACATTGATAAACCTCATTTAATAATTAAACTTCATAATTGAATTTTTTTTCAATCAAAAAAACAAAATTATCATAAAATAGATATATACAACCACACAATAAAGAATGACGTCGTATTTTTTTTATCGTCCTTTATTTCAAATACGTATCTGCTCGAGAATGGTTCGGATTTTTTTCTATTTTTTCACAGTCAACTTTTTTCCTCGGCTTTCCCGGATCAAAGTTCACGTTCAGGAAATTGCAAAGAATCATTCTAGTGTCAAAGATAATTAAAACAACCAGCCTGAATAAATTAAAATTCTTCCAGGTAGCCAAATTTGTCGGTATAACATATATAACCAAAATGCTCTACCAGAAATATAAGTTGCCTTATTGTTAGAGCCTTATAGTGGTTTTGAGACAGAGGTTTGTTTTCTGGTCAGGAACTAACCCAGCACAATTGACGGAACTTTTTTTTTTAAACTCAATTTAACCTTGGC
>JABFQI010000108.1:0-15492 GCA_022816925.1 Trichacis sp. ZL-2020 | reverse complement strand
AATTCTAATATTTCAAAATTTTTAAAAAATTTTGAATCTTAAAAGTTTTCAGTTTTTAAAAAATTTTTTAAAATTTGAAGATTGTTATAATTTCGAAAAATTTAAGAGATTCCGATGATTTTGTAGAACTTAGAAATATTTGGAAATGTAATATTTTTACTCATCATGTTTCACTTCTCTCGCATGGTCTTAAGCAGGCTCGTTTTTTTTTCTTTGAACCTGAATTACGTGTTTAAGTGAAAACAACAAACAAAATTTGATGTAAATTAATAAAAGAGTTGCGATTATGGTACATGGGTAAGACTTGGGTAAAACTCCTGTAGACCTTCTGTATCTTACAGAAACTTGAGCCATTGAAGAACGACGGCATGTCTTTACATTGATGACATGATTCAGTACGGGGAGACTAGCGATTATATTTACTATGCTATCTTTTTTGAAATTTGTGAAATACCGATAACGCTATCATCATTTGCTTGTTTTTATTTATTGTTTGTTATTGTTTTGATAATAATAGCACACGTTATTCTTACCTGATAGCGATTTTCTTTGCAGTACACTTTTTCCCAATTCTTTGCAATTGAGCTTCTGGGCCTCTTCATCAATCTTTTTTTTTGTTTTCATTTTTCGCTTCAGAGCCAGTGCTTCTGGTGAAATGTTCTTTCCAGGGCGAATGATTTCTCCTTCGATCGATACTTCGAGAAATTCTAAGTATTCTTTGTCATCTAAATATGAATGAATTATATCATGAACATCACTACTATTGAATCGAAAATTCAGTTTATAAATACGTAAAAGTCATTTGTCTATATACGTTTTATGATGCAAATGGACAATGATGTTACATAGTTCAAAATTCTTGTAATTCACATTTCGATACTGATATTTTGAGTGAAGTGAGTGGAAATGCAACGAATATCTCGGAAAATTAATTGCGTAATATTTATAATTGGCTTCTTAAAACAAATGAGAAAGCCAATTTATGTTACGGGAACAAAGTTCATGGGTAACTCCAAGGCCGATTTATTATAAAATTTCAGATTGTTTTGAAAATCCTTTTCCTTGTTCTAGAAAATAAAAAAACGCGTATATATACTTTTTGAATATATGTTTTTTCCTTTTTTACCCCAAAAAACAGTCTTTCTTCAAAAGCTTTGCAAATCTCTAGTTTTTTGCTTTAAAAAAAATTTTATGCAAACTCTAAAACCTTGGTCTCAAAAAATCCCAATCCCAAAAATCCCAATTTAATTTTTAAAACATTTCTGCAATTTGTGGTCGAAAATGATTAAAAACTCCTATTATTTTTTGCTGTATAAATTACAGGAAAAATGACTTAAAAAATACTAAAAAGACCAGTGAATAAAAATTATAAAATTGTTTCCTATAAAAGTCCTAGAATTTTTATTTGTAAATATCTCAGGATTTTCTTCCGCAAAATCATTGAAGAATTTCACAATTTTTTTTCCTGAAAGAATCCTTTAATTTTTTTCTGATGAAATTATTAATAAGTATTAGAATTTCGTTCTTAGGAAATTTTTGTATAATAATGGAATTTTAGATATTATCTAATCCTAGATATTTCTAGACGAAAATTCTAGGATTTTTTAAAGAAATTATTACATAATTTTTATTTCCTGGTCTTTTTAGTATTTTCTCATCATTTTTTCTGTAATTTGTACTGCGAAAAAACGTCCGGAGTTTTTAATCATTTTGCACGACAAAATTGCAGAATTTTTCCAAAAATTTCATCGTAAAATTTTGAAAAACAAATTTTATACAATTTTTCAAAAATTTTTTTCAGAACGGAAGATTCCTGGATCGTCACTCGCTTTTACAGGAAACAAACCTTAAATTTTTCAAAAATAAAATTCAATGATTTTTTGTAAAATTCCCATACAAAGAATATTATTCAGAATAATTTGAAGAATTTAATGTCGGATGTTAATTGGCAAGTACATGAAATTCATGTGTTTCGCCAGTAATTTGATCAAATAAAAATTAGTAGATTTTATTCGCAAATATCAGCCAATTAAAAGAGACAGCAAATTTATGTCACTTTTTATACAATAAGTAACATTTGAGAGGGTAATAAATAAATAACATGCATTCTTAAAATATAACTTTTGAAAATGATAGATTTTTTGTGTTTATGATTTCTATGAAAAACCGAAAATTTTTCTTAAAATTGAGGAGTGTTCCATAAAAACCATTACAATTTTTATGCCAAATTTTAGAATTTCAAACATTTAATCTAATTAAAGTTCTATATAATTTTCAGATTTCATAAAACGGGCCTCTGTATGTAATATCTGTAGCGCAAATGGTAAACGCGAAAGTCGAAGAAAGCTGAGATCCTGGGTAAAAATCCAGTGGGCAGAGTTTTTTTTCACAATCATCTTTATACAATTTTCGTCATGTCAAGCTTTTCTCATAACTCCGATTTGGCAATTTTAATTCTTATGAGCTTCCTATTTCTTATGAGATTTATATCAGGTCATCTAATGAGATTTCGTAATCTTTTGAGAATTTTATTAGGTCACCTAATAAAAAATTTTTATAACAGGAAGATGCATTTTACAGCATGAATTTTCATGATATCATTATTTCAACATTAATGTATATGTCTCAGCTGTCTTTCATAAATACATTCGGAAAGATTATGCAAAAATTTGATGCTAAATTAAAAGCGACAGTTATTCCAAAAAATAAAGTTCATAATATTCATATATTTTGAAATAAAAAATATTTAACGAGTAGGACGTTCATGATAGAAAAAGACACAAACTTCAATTTACATATATAAATTTTTTTTTTCTCAAATTATTCAGCTAAAATATATCATATCATTATTCACTCTGAGACAAATTTTACAGAAAAGTACATCGCAACAATTAAAAAACGAACATTGTTTCAGATGTTGCCACTCACCATTCATCTCCATTATCTTGACGTCCAACATTTTTTTCTTGTATTTAATTTGGGCAACATCGCCCACTCGGGAATTTGTTGGAAGTAAGGAACTGTCAATGACAGTCCTTTTACCGTCTTTAATCCAAAAAATTAAAGCGTTCATTTCGTCTGCAAAATAATTAATTTTCATCTTTAATATTCAAAGATTTAGTGATACGGTTTCATAAGTGACAGGATTTTCGTGTGCAAACATTTTTTTTCTTCAATGTACCGAATATTGTTGTCATCAACGGATCTTTTGTATGAAATAATTTTTTGTAATTTAATCAAATTAATTCTTCAAGCTCATTTTATGTGTGCAGTAGTTTTTCTATATGGAAACAAAGTATATTTCTCAATGAGTGCAGAAGGAGCCTTGTTTACGAATCTGAAGTTTGCAAGACGAGTTTAAGGCGAGTTTTGCAAAATGATTCGTTAAAAAAGCCGTTCTGCATAAGTTGAGGGCTATATTATTCCCAACATCATGGAGAAAACACCATTTTTTCAACGCCATGGGAGAAATGCTTTATTTGCACACTCCTTAGTGGCATTCAGTTCGCATTTCTCCACGTTGTTAAACAAAATATCGTCCTTGACTAGTGTAAAACAATTTTTTGAACTCTTCTGATTGCAACGCTCGCCTTCGGCTCGCGCTACAAACCTCAGATTCGTTAAAAAAATTTGTCCACGCCAGTTAAGGAATATACTATTTCGGCGATTTGAGCCGCGAGGAAAATCGCATTTTCTTCACGGTGTTAAGAAAATAACTTTCATTGTTTCAGCCCAATCGCTGTTGCGGAACACAGCCCATACCGCATCCTTTATATGATTAATTTTTAGCACCATGATCAAATTATATACAGAGCTAATTTTTTGTGCGCGGTGGTTTGCTTATCAAAAAAACATTACAAATTTTTTTGGCTTTAACCAGTTTTTCGGAACACATGTGTTTTGCGTGCACGCCGAAACGCACCCTTATAAGAATGAATTTTTGTGAGCGGTATTTTTTATTATCCCTTTTACAGAGATAATTTTTTGTGTGCGATATTTTTTCTACAAAAAAAAGCAAATAAAGTTTTTTACTCGAGTCGCTGTTGCGGAAAAATCTTACATCGCCTTCTTTGTATCACAGAAAAAAAGGGTTTGCTGATATACCGACAACTGAGCTAGATATGCTGACACAGCAAAGTAGTTCTGCTATTGGAACAAAACAGCTTTGCAGATCCAACGAAATACCTAGTAGATCTAGCAAATCTACTTTGTTGTGTCAGCATAGCTAGCTCAGTTGTCGGTATATCAACAAATCTTCTTTGCTGGTTCAACAAATTTTTTTTTTTCCGTGATATGGAATAAATTGTTTCAAAATAGTCAAATCCTTTCCCAAAGCTTATTTTATTCGTGCGCGGCAGTTTTTTGGCGGGAAAATATCACTCGAATTTTTCAAAAAATTATTTAATAAAAGGGATGCAAAATTTGTAGTGTATTCCACGATAGAAATTTGGGCAAATAAATTCTAGTTACGTTTCAATATAAAAAACCACCTCACACAAAAAAATTAGCTCTGCGAATAAAGAGGATCATGTTCCAAAAAATTATTCGATATAAGAGATACTATTTTGGGTCGTGTTCCGCAACACCGATTTAGGTGAACAAATTTATGGGATGTTTTTTCGAAGAACAAAACAGCTGCTTACAAAAAACCAATTCTGCGAAAGATCATTATCTGGAGTACAAAAATGATTTATTTGGTGGGTGATTCTTTGGGGAGATTATCATTACTTGTAAATCATTTTTTTATACGCGAACATGGCTATTTTGGGCCATGGCAAAGCTGTTTCCGTAGTTTTTAGAAATTCAAATTTAACATTTTTTCTTTTCTTTTAAACGATCGGAAACTTATAAACGTGAGGATCGCGAATATTTCATTAAAATCATGACATGAATATATGAATTACTGATGATTTAATAACAAATTTGATAATATTTAACATGATATATATATGTGGTTTCCCGGAAGAACAACTGAAGTCCACTTTGACGTAAGGCTCAATGTTGAATATTATTTTAATATAAAATAAACCTTACGTCAAAGTGGACTTAAGTTGTTTTTCCGGGAAACCCCAAATATGTACATAAGATAATATATATACCTACTATAATCATATAATACATCATATAATAAAATACAATTATAACATAATGTACAATAATAATAAAATAATATCTAATATAATTTCATAATTAATTAATAATTCAATCATTATCAACTTTATAAGTATCGAAATAGTTTCATGAGTAGACGGTCGGGTACAGTGGGTCAGTCGAATTAGAAAAAAAACTACTAGTTGTAAAATTTCAATTTTTTTATCGGTAATGTATGTCTTCATAACGAATAGCTCCATTCAACTTTGATACAATTTTCGTGACTTTTTTGCTTAAAAAAACTGTTGATCTTCGATGGTCCTTCTGTATCTTCTTATGCTTGTATTTTTCATAATTATATTTAAATCATAAGTGCTAAAAATGAAAACCGTCATTCATCAGGTTACTGTTACACCTAAAAACATTTCAATATGGTACACGACTGAATTATAAAAAAACAGTAATCAATAAAAGAATTATTAGTCGAAGTGTATACGGCGGGTACAGTGGGTCACTGCAAAAAAATAACAGTACAAATAATACACAAAATAAAATAATTAAAGGAAAAGAATAAGAAAATAATATGCAGAAAAAAATCAAAATAAAAATGAAAATGAACTTAATAGCAACAATCAAGCGAAAAAATTAAAAATAATGATGGATATGTATCTTAAACGTGGAAAAGCATACTTTAACAATTACGTAATATTCGAAATTGTCATCAAAGTATATCAAAATTTAAGATTTATGGTCTAAAATGAAAATATCTTTGAAATGAAACTAAGTGCAATATTTTCTATAGCGGTTTCTTTAATGACCCGTTATACCCGCTCTCGTGACCCACTGTACCCGCCTAGTCCGGTAAAGTTTGTCAAAAAACACAATCTTTTGAAAAATCTGAAAAAAATTTTAATAAATTTCTTTTTCAAACAAAAAAATCACATTTATAACCACAAACGGTTATAGATTTATGCACACTTTGTCTGTTGATAATAATAGTTTAGTAGAAAAAATTATTTGTAAAGTTTGTCAATTTATTGTTAATGCAACAAATTTTTATTTTCGGTCCGTATCATTCTATTACAACAATTTTTCGATTTCTGCATAATAATGCTCGTAAAAAATAGTTCACAATTATGTATATTAATAATAATCGATAGTAAAGACAGTATTGTTCAGAACAAACTGGAATATATTAACATAATATTGTAATACGAAGTGATTACCCCGTTAACTCTTATTTTCTAAGAATCCTAAAAGTCCTCATAAGATTTTATATATTTTCAAGATTTTCAATTCTTATAAGGTGACCTCATAAATATCTTATAAGGAATTTCTAATGTCAGATAGCTTTTGTAGGTTTTCCAATATTCTTATAAGGTTCTTGAAAATTCTTATAAGTTCAGTAAAAAATCTTATAAAAACTTGTCATTCATGTCTATCATGTCATTCACCTCTAATCTGAAACGTAGACGATGTTTTATTCAGAAATCTGGTCTTTTTTTCTATAACATAGTCATTGATTAGTCACTTTATTTAAAAAGTGGATATTTCATATTAATTCAATTACTATCAAAAAGACTTGATACAATTTTTGGATTTCATAGAACAATTGGAAAATTTGATAAAATTTATGTCATCTTTATACATACGTAAAAGTTAAGAGATAAGGTAATAAATAAATGCAATGCATCCTTTTACACCTTTTTTTTCAATATTTCTGATCCCTATTGATTATGAATTTCCTAATATACGCCCGATTTTTTATAAAATTTAGGCATTTTTTATAAAAACCATTACAATTTTTATGCAAAATTTCCGAATTTCATAGAGTTCATTTTATAAAAATTTTGTATAATTGTCAGTATTTATAAAACGGGCTTATAAAAAATTTTATAAACTAAATTTTTATATACATTTTTTTTATTACAAAAAAATTTGATGCAAAAATTTCAACTTTTATAAAACATTGAAATTTTACAAAAAATTTTTCAATTTTCTGAAAAATTTTCATGATTAAAAAAAAATGAATATTGATGGAAAATGTTAATTTTTACATGTTTCGTTGAGTAAGATTTTTGGTTCAATTTCGTTTTCGTGATAAACTTTTTATAAGCTTCTTTTTTTAAATTGAAAATTGTATAATATTTGCATAAAAGTTGTCAAAAAGTTTTTTATTATATAGCCTTCTATAAAATTCATAATCAGTAGGAATGAATAAACTGTAAAAATATTTTTTTTGAACTTGCAATTGTACTATTCAAATTTCAATGCCTGATTATATGATTGTTTTTACAACAAAAAAATTACATTTTTTTATGAAAAATGTTTTTTTGAGATATTATGTTTGGAATTTCATTATCACCCTTGTAAAACGTTTTCAAAGTTTCCAAAGTTTTCAAAGAGTAACAGTCGATTGGGAATCGTTGGGGAATATGAACGATAAAATTCTCTAACGATTCCCAGGGATCAGTCTCACCCAGTATGAATTCAAAAGCAACTGTAGTGCAGTGGTTCACGCAAAAGTTTTAGAACCTTAAGGTCTTGGGTTCGAATCGAGTGTGGCAGAGTTTCATTCAAAATTATCAAAATTCTTATTAGGTCAAGCTTTTCAAATAAGATTTGGCGATTTTTTTTCTTATACGGTTTTTTTAAATTCCTTATAAGATTTATATCAGGTTATCTAATAAGATTTCGGAATCTTATAAGAATTTAATTAGGTCACATAATGAGAAATTCTTATAAGGATTTTTTATTAGGCGCCTTATAAGAATTGGAGTTACTAGGGTATTGGATATTATATACAACTAATATGTACAAAAAAAATAATTGTAATGCATGACTGTAGTTATATAAAGGAAGCTCAGAGACAATTTACCAACAAAAAAATTACTGGGAACGCATGGAGAGCATTAGGTTTGTTGCAATATAAAAAATCGAGAGGAGATCTCTAGCAAATATAGTTTCTTTGTTATAGGACACCCGTTACATGAGGATGATGATTCAAGTTGGCTCGGAATAGAATAGAATGCTGTGCGAGTTTGAACAAGATTATAAACTGAAGCTAAGATTTGTAACCATGATAGAAGAATTTTTTTGCAATCTTGTTAATCATGTGTTGTAGTAATATGCATAATAAACAATTTTTCAATGCGATGAATTTGTTGCCAGTTGCCTACAGAAGTATTGTACAGTGCAAAGTATTATAAGTTTTCATTAAAAGAACATAGATAACAAAATAACAATTATCAAGTTCATACTATATAATTACAAGGCGATTACATCAAGTGATGTCTGCATGCATGAAAAACGTAATATAAAGGCACCGGTCTACGTGGGGGGGGGGGAAGAAATTAGGAAAATTTCCCCCCCCCCCCTCCCCCCCAAAATACGAGTCGTTAAAATTATACTATTCATAGTGTCACTATTGGAATCAATTGGAATCTGACATAAGAGATACATCTGGTGGCGTCAAGCGCAAATCAGTCTATTATAGTAGATCTTTTGCGATAATTTTCATAAATTATTTGCCATTAAAAAGCATTTAAATATACGCAAAATGACATTAGAGCCAGATTTCAAGCTTTCAAAAAAATCATAATTTCATTTTTTGCATAAAAATGCAAATTTTTGTAATTCAAAGGGTTATTTTTAGAGACGAATTGTTTAATATATACGAAAAATTATTCGGATTTCATTTTCGCTACTCTGATCGCCCACTTCTACAGTGGAAATTGATAATAAAAAAAAAAAGAACTTCCGTGTATCAAGGATATTAAGAATGGATCTACTGCGCACTACTACGGCAGCCATTTAAAATTTCGGCTCCACCCGTATGTCGGATTCCAATTACATTATTTTTCAAAAACTTATTCCTCCCCCCCTTCGCAAAAAATGACCTCAGGATCCACCACTGGTAACATATAGAAATGAAAATAAGGCCTTATTGCAGTCACTTAACAAATTTTTAACAAAATATAGTAACTACGTCTTGCGATAAGGATGATTTTATTATGAAAACTCATGACAACATAAGAAAGGCTCAATGAAAAATGTAACTATTGCAGCCTTTTTTCGTTTCACGGCCGTTTTGCAAATGATAAATTAGCGTCAATCAATCAATAATTGAAACTAAAGTTCCCCGATATAACGTGACGAGATAAAATCTTGAAATAACCGCATGACTTACCAAAATAATGGAAATCCTCAGTACAATCCTTATAATCCAGGCGATCGCGTGTCTCCAACTCGGTCTCCAAACTCTCTACATATACAGCTGTTATATAACCGAATTGTGAACTTTGAACTATGTACGGACACAATAAACACTCGAAAATGGAAATCAATGGAAATGGCAAGACGCACTTGGAATGCAGTCCGACAGTCGAACAATGAAAATCTCATGCAATCTGATGCAATCGAAAAATTTGAATCGTCACTAACCCCTGCTTAAACTGACCCGACCGTTCCTTAGTAAAACAGAATACTCGGGAACGATGTGGAAATTTGGTGCGGAAATACTAAGGAAATACAAAGGAACACTGAGGAACTTCCTTACCATTCCTTAGTTCATATACAATGAAAAAGAAAATAAAAAAAATTGACGGCATGATGATTCGAACGCGGGTTGCCTGACTGGTACGCCACCGCTCTACCCTCTCAGCCACCATCGCACGACACGTGTTACTCATCTTCGAATCAACATATCGTGAATGAATTCTTAACGAAGTAAACTATGGAACAGTAGGGAAATTTTCGGCACCAAATTTCCGCATCGTTCCCGAGTATTTTGTTTTACTAAGGAACGGTCGGGTCAGTTTAAGCAGGGATAACTAATAGGACATCTTATCCATATTCAATATATGGATACACAAATTTGACTCCTTTATATAGTAATTCAATAATATTGACAAGAAAAAATGATCGGAAATTGTTGGAAAAAAAAAACATGAAATTTGCAGAGATAAATAACTATTATTTGCACAAGTGTTGAATATTTATTCTTTAGATAATGTTTGGCATTCTTTATATAATTTTTAGTGTTTATTGAGGTCGGTTATTCTGGTGAAGACATTCTCCCAATGCTTTTGTCAAATCGCATCTGTCGTTGAAGTTTTGTCCTGAAACTAAATACAAGAAAAACTTAGGTCTAACAAAAATATTCGGAAAAACGTAACGAGGCATTACGTACCTTCGTCAATGCAGCTACTAATTATCTGCTTTTGTCTCTCGTGTTTTGCATCCATATTGGCGATTATTGTTCCCTTGTTCAATTCCAAATTCTGAATCTAGATGCAAGAATTGCAATTGAGTCAAATGAATTCAGAAATCATTTTTTTGCAAAACAAATTTTTTTAAACTTCAGATTGATTCATAGCTTGAAAATAACACAGCATTTTAGTAGAAAATTTTATCAGTAAAAAACATTATAACATATTTTCACAAAGATTCGAAAAAGTCGAGATTTGCTATAAACGGATAGAATAAAAAAATTTTCTGCGAAAATTTTTCTTTAAACAAAAGGTTCTGTTTCACTTTTTTATTTATATTTAATATCGATATTCTTTTGTTGAACAGTATAAAATCATAAGCATTATAATTAATGTTAGACCACCTTGTTGAAATGTGGAAGTTTCTACAATAGTTTTTCAAATGAACTCAAGAAAAATATTTTTATTACAATTTTTCAAAGGTATGATACATTTTCTGCATACTTCTCCGAGTTTTTCCATGACACAGGCTTTCTGACATTCATGATCACCATGTGGTCCACCAGGTGGTCCTCCAGGTGCTCTACGTGAGCGTCCTGAAAAATGTTCTTTTTTAATGTCACGTTTTTCTCATTTACCACGATGGATTTCAGATGAGTTTCACACGAAGATTTATAAAATAACACAGATGATCGATTAGATCTACTGTTATTTTAATACATTTTGATTGATTTTGAGGATAATGTTTTAATGAATTAGTTTCTGATCGGTAAATATATCATACAAAATTAATAAAAGCTGGAACGGGTTATAAATCGTTATTTTCTATCATAGAATTTTCAAATCTCAACACTTTATGATAAACTTTTTTTTTGTAAATAAGTGCATATGATCTTAGATTTTGAACAGAACATTTGAATTTTATTTATTTATTTATTTATTTATTTAATATTATAATTTTGCCTTTTTCACAATGTTTGTTAAATTTTTTATTCGTTCGAGTATACATTAAGAAATGCAGATGATTTATCAAGTTCTTTCTAATTTTTATGAATTATAATTAATTTGGAGCAGAAGAATAGTCGAGAAATTTTTGGTATATGAATTATGTATCATACAAAAATTAAGTAAACCACTTATCGTATTTTTGGATAGTAACATTTGCAATGTGAACCCCAAATATCATATATTTATTGATATCAATGATTTTTTTAGGCTGTTCGAATTTTCGTTCATTTTTTAGTTTTTTTTACAGTTGTTCATGTGTGAAGATTCGGCTTACTGATAAAAAAGTTTTGCTTGAACCAAATTTCGTTCAAAATTCACTTTCATCAATTTTTTCTATTATCTAGGTTCTCCAGTTCCGTTTTCGAGATTCCTAATTGCATTATTTTATAGGATACGTCAGTTGAAAAATGTTTCTTATTCTTCATAATTACATACAGGTAACGAATACGACAAAGTAATTATTCATTCACGATGTCATTACAAGGTAATATCAAACATTTAAATAGCTCTATCAAAAGACGAATCGTGAAATTTTATTTTGTATCGTGCCATTGACTTTATAGTATTTAACGGTTGTGAAACGTTATATGCATAATTAATTTTATGAACATTAAAGTGCAGTTTAGCTTTTTTTTCAAGAATCCGATAAAAAAATTAAAAATTTAAGGAACGATGTATTTCAGCAAATAATTTAATAATAAATTGAAGCAGCGAGGTTTTTTTTAGGAAAAAATATTCATGAACAATAGAAATTGCAAATATCATTATGGTTAAATGTGTTTATTAAAAATCAAGCCCTCTTTCGGGGGAAAAGTGCGATAATAATGCACAGGGGTTCATGAAATATCATGAATCAATGATGCTTTTTACAGCGAATACTTGCCAAAAAGTGTAAAAAACTGTTTTTTGAGGTCATGGTTATGTTTGAGTTTAGAACGTTGAATTTATTCGGTTACATCACTTATTGGAGATAGCAACGCTCGCTACTTTTTTTTGCAGTTAATTTTTTCCAATAAAAGAGTTTTCTACACTTTTTCTATGGCAATGTAGTACCCTGAATGTCCCCATTGCCTCATTTTTGCAATTTTTTCCGGAAACAGAGTTCGATTACAGAAAAATACATTAGAACACAACACTGAATTTTTGGAACTTTTTTGTTCATAACTACCGTTTAATTGAAAACACCTGTCAACTTGATTTATTATCGAATTATTTATTTGAACACACCGCTTTTTAACTTCGTTATTTGAAAAATTTATTTTTTTCGAAAGTAGCTAAACAGCACTGTTAATAAAAAAATATACTGTAAACTCAATAGAGTCAATAAATGTTTCTAGTTTTCAAATGAAAGCAGTAGAAATAATTATTGTGAATAAAAACGACTAAACATAATCTAAAAGTGGTCAATTTTTCAGTACTTTTTCTTCCCGAGCGTAAGGTAAAAATAAATATTTTCATTTGCAAGCATGTATCAATTCTGTCGTCCTGATTTAGAAAGTGTGTATCTACATATTGCTGTATCAATAACTTTCTTATGTCGTTGCGTTAAAAAATATGCCTTAGAGCAATATGTAGAGTGGGTTACATCAGGACAACAGAACTAGCGACCATTTTTCGTTATATTTTTGTGTTGATTCATGAGAAAATATACAATTATAGTTACTCAATTCTTCGATCCTATACGTAGTTAGACAAATGAGTCAATAACTGCATAATGCCTTAGATATTTTGTGATTCTTTATTATGTAATAGTCATTAATTAAATCATACTCTCTAAATCTGGAACAGTCAAATTTCACTGTTTGACAGTCAGAATTGTAAAATTGCAGTTTGGCGGCTCGTGTAAAAAAATAGTAGAAAACGTTTCAGAAATAAGACGTAAAATTTCAAAAATTTAATCCAAAATGAATTTCCTAAACATATGTATAATTTTAAGCATCTATAAAATAAAATAAGATAATGATATTTCTAGTATAATTAATATAATTTAGTTGTAAAGATATAAGCAAAGTATATTATGAATAATTGGAGAAAAATTTTTTTTTCAATCAAAAGAAAAGTCAAGAAAAAGCATAAATGATGTAAAAAAATTGAATAAAAAATCTTTTTTTCATGAAAATAATGTAAAGCATCATCTTTATAAAATAAAACGGAATAAAATAAGATTCTAATGATTCATTCAATTTAATTGTTTTTACACTCGAACTCCTGTATAACGATGCGCTCGGGCGCCGGATACTCCTGTATATCGATGCCAGGAGGGGTCCCCACCACCGCGACGCTTTTGTTGTTGCGCGCCGATGATCGATTCAAAATGGTCGATAGTTATCGATATCTCCGCTATCTTAATGGAATCGTGCGCAATGCCTACGAAAAGAGAGGGGTTGAAGGGAATGGAATTTTCATCGTTATGCAGGAGTACCGCGCATCGCTATACAGGAGTCATCGTTATACAGGAGTTCGAGTGTATTTCAACACAATGTTTCCTTGGATCAACAAAATTTTTCTCTAAGCGGTTTTTGTTTGTTTAAACTTTTTTAGATACTTTGGAAACTTGTATTACATTCAGTTTTATTTGATTATCATGTTTTCCAAAATATTCGAAGTTCTTTCGGAAATCGAACTGGAGGATAAAGATTTATAAACTTTATGTTATAAGAACGAAATAGAAATCTCGTGGGAAGTTCGTATAGTAAGTTGGTAGGAAGCTCGTGGGAATTTTGGACTTCAATTTTCTTCGAGGTCAAAATTTGTTGTTTTGAATTTGAGAAGCTCTTCAAGTATATCCCAATTGAGCGAAAAAAATTTTTGTGATTCCTGCGAACTTCCCACGAACTTTCCAGAAGATTCCTACGAACTTCTTATTTCGTTCCGATTTCGTTACTGCGAAAGAAATATAGTTTTGTAAAATTCCCGCAAGCGGGACATTAAGAAACTCAGAAGAAGAAATTAGGGGCCTATTTAATTCCGATGAGATTCCCGCGGAAACAGCGTGGGAATGAAATAAGAACTTCAAAGAAACTTCGTGCTGCGTGGGAATGTTTCTAAAAAATTTCTAAATTTTATTGACATCGGACATGTAACATAATTTTTAACATGACATCTGTCATAATTTCCTAAATCGCAATCTGCACCAATTAATTAGAGGTCGGAAATTTGAATGATTTTTTCGACTTATTCATGTATTCATAACTTTCAGAAATATGAATGCTGTTCGATTATGCGTAATTTTTGAAATTATGATGAATTTAAAAAAAAATTATTAGACATTATTTGATTAACAAGAAATATTCCCATAAACTTACACGATAATTTAGGGACATAAGTGGAATAATATTTCAACAACAAATAGCATATATAAATTCGGTCAAAACATTTTCTTTCAGATAAAAGAGTTTATTTTATTTCATCATTATTCACATCCACAATCCATATTTTTCTGGTGTGCAGCATCGAATTATAAGAAACTATACATATTGAACTGTTCGTCGGGTTTTTAAAAATGTTTTCGACATATTTTTCAAAAAATTGAATATTTTCTTATAATTTGTTTGAAACTTATTTCATAACTCAACATTTTTACTATCTAATATACTATTTCAACAAGAACTCATCTAGCAAAAGATATATTATGATCAATAATAACTTTTTAACAATAATTTAAAATTGGTGGGATTTAAAAATCCCACCAATCATTGTAGAATAAAAATTTACTCTAAAAGAGTGAAATGTTACTCAAAAAGAGCAAAATCTCACTTTTTTTAGAACGAATTTTTACTTCAGGAAATGAGTGAAATTCCACTCAAAAGAGAAAGTGTGGTTTCACTCTAAAATGAGTGGAATCTTGCTCTTCTGAAGTGATAGAAATAACTTCTAGAGTAAATTTTCACTCTACACTTAATTGGCGGGATTTTCACTCTCAGAAGAGTGATTTCTCACTCAAAGAAATTTAGGAAGTAATCGATGACTATCAGAGTTTTCTCAACATATACATTCCATGATCAGATGTTTCCAGAGAAAATACCCATGATATACGAACGTTTTTGGAATACTATTACGAAACTTGAAATAATTCTGCTCAGCCAGAACCGAATAACTGATTTTTGAAGTTGCGTTCGTTGCTATCGCAGTGCTTGGGATAAACAGATTGATTAATTGATTTGTTGCTTGATTGCTTGAGTGT
>JABFQI010000107.1:0-15497 GCA_022816925.1 Trichacis sp. ZL-2020 | reverse complement strand
ATATTTCAGGACATTTTTTTAACTTTCTACAACTGTGTAGGTAATTTTAAAACATTCCAAACCTTTCAAAACATTCTAAAACTGTATAAAATTTTCAACGCTTTCTAGAATTTTGTCGAACATTCTATGATCTTTTCCAATTTTCTGGATAGTTCCAGAATAATATTGAACTTTCAAGAAACTTGTAATACATTTCATAACGTAACAAAACTTTCTTGAACTTTCTGGGAAATTGTAGAACATTTCAAAATACTCCATAACCTTCTGGAGTACTTCAAAAGTTTGTTCAATATATGGAAAGTTGTAGAATAGTTTTTAATCTTCTAGAATTTTCTTCAATTGTACAACAATTTTTGGGAAAGTTTTTGAATATTCTACAACTTTCTGGAACCTTCTGCAACATTTCAAAATTTTCAGAGTTTTCAGGACCTTACACAATAGTCTTCAGAGCATTCTGAAAATGTTTGAGACCTAGAAAATTTTCATACATTACTAGCATATTCGCGCACATTCTGTCATATTCTAGAATTGCCTAGGCAATTATAGAATATTATAAAACTTTTTTGAAACTTACAAAACATTTCAGAACGTAACAAAACTATCTGAAACTATTCTGTACATTCTACAAAAGTTAAAAACTTTCTAGAATATTATATTATTTTCGATAATGATTGAGAACTATATTGGAAATTATAGAATAATATATAACTTCTTGAACATTTCCGAAACATTCGAGAACTTCATGAAATTCTTAACAATGTTCTTAAACTTTCTAGATAGTTCTAAAATATTTCGAAATTTTTCAGAACCCTGTAGAGCATTGTAAAACTTGATAGAACTTTTTAGAATCTTCTAGCACTTTTCTAAACGTTTTATCAACTTTCTGTGAAATTTTAGAATATTTTTTAAACTTCCAGAACTTATGATAACATCCTAGAACAAACTACAGAAAAATACGAAAACTTCATTGAACTTCCTAACAAATTCTAAATCTACATAGAAATCGAAATAATTCTAGAACATATTTTAATACTTCCGAGAAAGTTCGACATATGACTGGATAATATTACAACCATTATACAAACGTCTCGAAAATTTCAAAGCTTGTCAGAACTGTCTCAAATAATCTACAACCTTCCAGAATATTATAGAACTATCTACAACATTCTAGAAACTTTTAGATAATTCTCAATATCATCAAAAGAATCTTCATTATTCGAGAAATTTCTAGAACATTGAATAGAGAAATTCGTCAACTATATTTACCATTACAAGATTAAATTAATACCTACACAGTTCACAAAAATTCACGAACATTCTAGAACAATTATACATTGAAAAGAACCTCTTCTACATTTCTAGAACTCCCGTGTATTTTCTAGAACATAGTATCTAGAAAGAATTACAATCACGCATTTAAATACATTTTGACAACTATTATATTCGAATGCATTGAACAAATAATAATTGACAAATGTATTTTTTTTCACATCATAAATAAAAAAAATGAAATTCATTAAAGAGGCTTTAAAGAAAGCTGAAATTCTATAAAATCAAATTAATAATTTAAATTATCGTCGTTACAATAAGATTTTCCTTTATTTTGAAGACTTTTGTGAACTTAGGTGACAGATCTGTTTCAAAAACTGTAGTACTTTGATTGCAGTTGTAAAACTGTAATATGTAATATGAATATTTTTTCAAATTGACTAATAAAGAACTATGTTAGACATTACAATCTGCGATACATTATGTTTGATTGCGGGGTATTTGATGTGATTTTTTTTAAGAAAAACGCTTTAACAGTATTAAAAGCGATTCTTCGCATTTCATGCATAGTCAAACCCGACATAAACCAACAAAAATAAATAACCGGGAAAAAACCGGGAATTCGAAAATCTCATATCGCTGGAAACCCTGACTATTTTATGGAAAATTCCGGGGAGTTCTAGAATTTTAGAAGAGGTTCTTTTTAATTTGTAATTGTTGTAGAAGGTTCGTGAATTTTTGTAAACGGTGGAGGTATTTATTAAATCTTGTAATGTTCAATAAAGTTGACGAATTTCTCGATTCAATGTTCTAGAAATTTCTCGAGTAATGAAGATGCTTCTGATGATATTTAGAATTATCTTAAAGTTTCTAGAATGTTCTAGATAGTTCTACAATATTCTAGAAGGTTGTACAATATTTGAGATAGTTCTGACAAGCTTTGAAATTTTCGAGATGTTTGTATAATAGTTATAATATTATCCAGTCAGATATGCAACTTTCTTGAAAGTATTACAATATGTTCTAGAATTATTCAGATTTTTATGTAGATTTAGAATTTGTTAGGAAGTTCAATGAAGTTTTCGTATTTTTATGTAGTTTACTCTAGGATGTTTTCATAAATTCTAGAAGATTAAAAAATATTCTAAAATTTCACAAAAAGTTCATACAATGTTTAGAAAAGTAGTAAAAGATTCCAAAATGTTAAATCCGGGTTTAAAATGTTTTAGAAGATTACGAAAAGTTTCGAAATATTCTAGAACTATCTACAAAGTTTACGAACATTGTAAGAAATTCCACCAAGTACTGGAATATGTTTCGGAAGCTGTATAGAAGTCATAGATTATTCTATAATTTCCAATACAGTTCTCAATCATTGTCGACAATTATATAATGTTTTAGAAAGTGTTAGACTAGTCTGAAACTTGTCCAGAATTTACAAAATAGTTTTAGAAATTTTTGTTATGTTCGAAAATTTTTTGTAAGTTTGAAAAAGGATTTATAACATTCTACAACTGTCGGGGCAATTATATAATATTACAAAATGTTCGAGAAGATTCTAGAAATTTTTGCAAATTTTCGAGGTCTCAAACAGTTTCAGAATGCTGCAAAGACTACTACTGGGTCCTGAAAGTTGTGTAAAATTTGGAATGTTTCAGAAGTTCCCCGAAAGTTCTAGACTATTCAACAATTTTCGAAAAAAATATGCATACAGTTGCAAAAAATTCTAAGATATTCTAAAATGTTCTACAAGTTTCTAAAAATGTGACAAAAATGATAAATATACCAGAAGGTTATGACATGTTCTAAAATATTCTATAAATTCCCAGACGGTTCTCGGGAGTTCTGTTACATTCAGGAATCTTTTACAAGGTTCTTGAAGGTTCAATAACATTCTGTAACTTTACAGTAAATTGAAAAAGAGTCATATAATGCTCTGGACAGTTCTAGAAAGCCTTGAAAATTTTCTTCAGATCAGGAATGTTGTATAAAGTTTGAAAAGGTTAAAGATTGTTTCAATTTTTCAGAAAGTTTGTGTATGTTCTGAAAATATCAATGCTGTTTTCGAAAGTTTTTTCATCAGTTCTCGCTAGCTTCTGAATATTCTAGAATTATCTAGACAGTTCTGAAATGTTGAAAAGTTGTCCTGAAATATTCTACAGTTTCGTTACATTCTACAATACTGGAGAAGATTCAAAAAGTTGCGTAATATTCTAGAACTGTTAAAAAAATTGTACGAGATTTTATAACGTTTTAGACAATTCTAGAAGAATCTAGATAGTTTTTTAATGTTTCGATGATTCCGGGAGGTGCTAAAATATTCTAGAACTTTATGTAAAAAGTGTTGGAATATTCTACAAAGTTTAGAAATGTTCTTCAACGCTCGTGAATGTTCTGTCATATACACATTTTTAAAAAATTCAAATACTCTTAGAAGATTCTAGAAGACTTCAAAAGGGTTTGGAAATTTTCATCAAGTCCTAAAATGTTGTAGAAAGTATTACAAGTTTTAGAATATTGTATACATACATTCATTTTATCCACAATTTGAATTTTTCCAGATTTTTTCTTGACATTCCCCGTTCTTCCACAGAATTCCAGGTTTTTTCCCGGGTTTTTTAGGTTTTGCGGAATTCCCGGATATTTCCCGGTTTCTCCCGGTTTCAGGGTTCGTTAGAAACCCTGGAAAAGTTTTTAGTCACAAAATCAGCTTACGAAGAGCCGGCAAATTTGTTACGGAATTGAATTAATTTATTCAAAAAATACATTACAAGAATAATTGAAAATGTATTACTCATATATTACGATATAACCTTACTTAATCATTCATAAATCTTTGGTATTTTAATTTGAATTCTATGACACTTTCTTATTTTGTTGTTGGGAATTTACAAAAATTTTTATTGAATTGTGTTTTCTAGGAGAAGAAATGACTGAATTGAAAAGTATCAGAAAGAAATAGAAAAAACCGCTGCCAACGCATACACTGTAACTCCTCGAACAGGAATTGGAATTCTCAAATCCAATTACAAATTTCCGATTTGCATTCCCTAGGTAGTTGTATTCATCAGAAGAGAAAGAAATAAGTAACGTATTCTAAATGTTCAAATAACGTAAAAATGTTTCCCGTTCTTTCTAAGCGATTCAAAATTTATTTAGTATCAGAGGTAATTTTTTCTATTCCTCGGAGAGAACAGAACACCATTTTGGATCGCTTACACAGAATAGGAAACATTTTTTATTATATTTGTAGAATACGTTATATATTTCTTAAATTTCTTTTGAGGAATAAAAAGATATTCAGGGAATAGAAATCGAAATTTTGGAATTGAATTAGAAACATTCCAATTACTATTCGGCCATGAATCCTATTCGTACATGATTTATGTAGATCTAAATAGATTACATGATGTATGTAGATCTAAATAGATTACATGATTTATGTAGATCTAACAAGATTACATGATTCATGTAGATCTAAATAGATTACATGATTCATGTATATCTCAATAGATTACGTGAATCATGTAGATCTATTTAGATTTCTATAGATTTTTTGAGATCTTATAGAAGAAATGATCCTTTGTATATATTAAAAAACTATTATTTAAAAATTACTATTTTATTATGACCTTTTTTTATTCTTTTTATCTTTTGAATTATTCTCCTAATAGAACTTAATTAATTTTGAAAACGTGAATCACGTTAATCGATTGAGATCTCTGTAGATCATTTGAAATCTTTTGT
Source organism: Trichacis sp. ZL-2020 (assembly GCA_022816925.1). Classification (NCBI taxonomy): domain Eukaryota; kingdom Metazoa; phylum Arthropoda; class Insecta; order Hymenoptera; family Platygastridae; genus Trichacis; species Trichacis sp. ZL-2020. Next base: position 10,481 of record JABFQI010000107.1, on the reverse strand, counting down.
TGAACTTTTACTTTTCAAAACTTGATTTATGTACATCTATTAAGATCTCTATAGATCTTTTCATTTTTACTCGGAAGGTGTCCCAATTACTGTCACGTATCCCAATGAGTGACAGATGTCCCAATTATTTAAAGGTATTCTAGCCACTGGTAGGTGTTTATATTAATGACAGGCATCCTATTAGTGACAGGTGTCATTATTGACACGTTGATCAGTCCATCATTTCGGCTTTGGTTTACTGTGCGTCATGTACTTTACTTCCTTGGAGGAAAAGCCGATCGCCAACGAAACGCGACTTTTACCACGCTGTTACAGCCTTCGGCTTCGTCTTGAACAGCAAACTCGCGCTAGTCTTCACTTATCTCTATTATTAGACCTTGATACGTTATTCACTAATTTTTAAAACATAAAATCCCGGGATTTTCAGGAACTCAAAGATTCTCAGTTTATTAAAAAAGACAAAACCTCGGCCAAATGCCAAGTTTAGGACGTTAGTACAAAATGAGATACAGGCAAAGAAGAAATGCGTAAAATCTGGTTTGCCTTGCTTGTCCACCGTTTTGCATAGCTGCCGGATACTCCCCTGAAACGACACATTCTTTGTTACAGATGAACGCATTTAGCAATTGTAATTTTTCATTACAACTCCTTCCATCACAATTACAAGAAAATCATGAATTAGATGCAATCGTGAAATTAGAATCAATTAATTGCATCTCATTTAGTAATTTTTCCATTTTGCCGGGTTCAGCGTGAAGCTTGTTAGATACATATTGTAGTAAGGTTCATTTTACGACCCTATTGGATGTGAAAATGAGCTTTGCAGAAATATGTAGTAAACAAGCTTCGTGCTAAACATGGCACAATTGTAATTAAAGGTTCGATCGAATATATGAATATGTTGTAATTTCTAGCAAATCTCTAGAAATGTTTAAAGATCTTTAGACATCTTCGATAATATATCGAGATCTGTAAAGATCTTTGATAATTCATCGAGATCTATAAAGATCTTCAGAGACTTTTGATGATCAATCTGGATTTATAAAGATCCTCAAAATTCTCTGACAATTCTAAAGATCCATGTAGATCTTCAGAGATCTCTGTAGATCTTTGAAGATCTTCTGTCGAACTTTGACTATTGAAAATGTAAATCATGTGAATCCATTGAGATCTCTGTAGATCTTACAAGATATTCTCTTGAATTTTTACTTTTCAAAACTCGAATTTTGTAGATCTATTAGGATCTCCATAAATCTTAATAGATCTTTATAGATCTTCACATTTTTACTCGGGTAAGAAAAGTAATTGCATATTCAATATCGAAAATTTAACTTTATTGATAAATAGTTGTTAATAAAATTCCGAAGGAGTAATTTTCCAGTAACTCGATTATGAAAAACACAAAAAAATTATCTACAATTTTCAAACACTTTCGCCTGTTTATTATTACTTACAAAAATTTAGCTTTTCAAAACCAGGCTCTTTGGATCACTTCTCCAATACATTTGTAGTAAAAAATGAAGAACGAAACTCTACAGGTGAATTATTTTTCTGTTGCTGAGTTACATAAAAAAAATAATAATGCAGTTCGAAATTTAAAAAATTTCATATTTTAGAGTATATTGCAGCTACATTTACACACATTGCCAAAAAATAGTCTAACATATTGATACATTACGTAATTTGTATGTTCGTACTAGTTTACATTTTAACGACATACAAATCATGAATGAAGGATTTTATTCACAATTATTTGATGTTATTTATCATTTTTTAAAGAATCAGAATTACCAAAGTCAATAAAAAATAGGAAAAGCGTGGAAAAATTCTGAAAATCCAATTTTTTTACTTGTTTATAACTATACATTAGTGAAAATTATGCACTTACAGTTTAGTCACACATGTTTACGGCTCTTTACGGTACAATTAATTTTTCACGTCTATATAGCTATTACAAGAATGTTTGAACAAATTCTGAAAACTGTTTCTTTACAACTGGTTTATAAATAAACAACTGACGAACGACTCCTTCAGAGAATAAGCACATTTTCTTTAAACACGTATGACTTGAAAATTGCGTGAAAAGCAACAACTCATAAAAGCGCAAAATGTCTATATACACAAAGCAACAAATAAACAAAGGTTTTTCGGTGTAAGACGAACAGTAACATGACATGTGCTAACGAAATGCGGCACTCGATATCATTTTATATTATACTAACGTCGACAACATGTTGTACAATATTTATTGTTTTACAACGTTCTAAACGGGGTATGAAGCATTCAGGTAAATACTTACAAATAGGAAGAAAAAACGCTGTCGAAATACTCGTCTTCGTCAATGATATTGATGATGTGAGTCGGGCGACTTGTTATAATATCTAATTTACAGTACTCTAATAAAGAATATCTACAACTTCTGTACAATTTCTATTTACAATGGAATATTTACTATTTACAATGAAAAATGGTATTGACCTTCGTAAAGTTCTACTTATGAGAAGCTACGTACATAGCAAGGCATGGCGCATCTCTTTTAGATAACGAAGTTATTGCCGAGGGTGTAATGAGTTGGGTTGCATCATCATTCACCATGTACCATTCGTCGTCTACATGTCTGACGCAAGCGTAATAATGACTACGAACCCTTGCTGTATCCATATAGAAGACGATTACGGACAACTTATACCGTGCATTTCCGGTTAATTTCTCAAAGGTAAGTTCTGGGTTCAATGCAAGATGGGCGTTCACGACTTTTTGCTGTTTCGTTGTTTCGTCCCACACTGTTCTTTCGATAGCCACTATTATCATAGTCGGATCGGAAAGGAGGTAATACTTAACTTCTGATTCGGATTCGCGCGCGCAACAAGACTCGTATTCCATAAAAACCTCTTGCATCTGATTGCGTATCTGATTTTGGATTGTCCCGTCGGTAATTTTAATCGAAAACATCTGATGGCTCGTTGTCTTGAAGAACCTATTGAAACATGTGAGACATTCTCCGCTTTTGCTCAAAACGATTTCTTCAGAATACATTGCTGGAACTTGCTCATGTAGAAGACCAAGGACATGAGACGTAAACTCGGTGGCATCTTGCTCGGTTCCTTGACCGAAATTGATCGAGCGGCAATATTGGGCGCAAAAAACACGAAGTCGTACAGGATCAAATGGTTGATCGTTATTAACGACGTTCAGAGCGTTAAATGTTTCTCGTAAGATCGCGTGACAACTTCTATTGTTCATAGGCATGTTTTCGACAACCATATTTCGAATTGAAGTTGCTGCGAACAATATTTGAATGGAACTCAGAGCGTAGCAAGTCTTGTCTCTTCTCCACATTCCTCGAGGTTTCTTTCGAGTACTTCGGGTTGCGATTCCTCCCCGTGCAGGAAAAACAAATGGACACTAAAAACAAAGAAAAGAAATACATTCTTACACGCTATCCGCAATACGAAACAAAGAGTATCCAGAATAGATGTAAACTATGTAATGGAAAACAAAAATGTAAAATTCTGCAATTTTAAAATGTTTCTGAGGTAATTATTTTATTACAATAATTGTCCTGAATCTTCAAGAAGGAATGACTAGCAACATTTCTAGAATGTAAGAGAGAAAATGTATGACAAAAATTGCAATTTCTTTTTAATGTTTTTGTTACAATTACATTATTCGTATTATGCTAACTCAAAGTTTTATAAGTAGATAAAGTACTGAAAGTTCATGTATACAGAACATTACAGTACATCGCACTTTATTTTCGTACTTTCGATAACAATGCAGATCATTTTGCAACTCTGTCTATTACTCAGGCAAGCGAGTAATAGCGTTAGAATTAGGTTTGTTTCTAAAAGGAACGCAAAAGTGCTTGCTTAGAGAAGTTGGCAGCGAAAGAAATGATAACATGAACAGGAACGAATTAATACTATTTGTGGACAAAAAATTACCATATCATCCAAGTTCGCTGCTGACGAGGTCGTTTCATTTTGACGATGCACACAAGACATTCTCGAATGCTCCTTTTCAGATGAAGATGACGGCAATGTGTCTGTAGCTGGTGGAGAAAGTTGTACCTCGATATCAGCTTCCGTGCGTACGAAAAAATCTGTACGAGCTTCTTCCTGACAATCTTCTTCGCCTAGGTGCTCTATCATATCTTCCCATTCGTCCCCGGCGTCCTCATCGTTTTCATCTTCATCCTCTTCGTCTTCATCTTCATCTTCATCTTCATAATCTTCATCTTCATCTTCATCCTCTTCATCTTCATTGTCTTCCCTACTGGTTGCTGATGATGTCGTTTCCCTACCTTTCGTCTTCTTCTTGGCCTTTTTCTTTTTGCGCTTTCGTCGCTTAATGGCATCATTCTGCTGCCGACACCACCAATACAAATAGTACTCGGTAGCGATATCAATTACACAATCGACTAATGACTTCAGATGATCTTCGTCTTGGCATTGAATCCAATTCCCATTAAATGTCTCACGTCCGCTGAGACGGAGGATTTCGACGATGTTGATTTTTTTGTATTGGTTGTGGATGCTATCTGCGAAAGTCGAGCGCAATACTATCAGAGACTGCTGAAATTCATCACAGAGTATGCTACTGATGCATGCAATGCAATTATGACCGAGGCTCAATTTTAGAGCTGCATGGCCAACAGTTGAATGTTTGAATAGACCACCAAAAGTTTCAACGCGAACTGCTGCCGACTCTCCGATGCCCGCAGTTTCTTCCGTGGCAATAAAGATGTCCGGTTCTTCGGGGACGATCAAATCGTCGAACTTCAAGAGAGAACCTACTGATGTATCAGGTTCGCAATTGGCATGATAAAGCCTCAGTTTGAAGGGGTCATTTATCAGAATCGCCTTCGTATTTCCTTCGAATTGCATAGCATTTGGGGTAGAATTTTGACATCCGATTGCTCTCACCAAGCCGTTATGGTTCTCCAAGATATCCTGACAGAGAAATTCGCCATTCATTTCTTCAAAGCCTGCATCGCGAAGAAGTTGAAAAAGCCCTTCGAAACTTTCTATCGTGGTGACAATGTTGGGAACGGTAGGTACTGATGCACGAGTGATGTCTTTCATGGTAAGTTGCGTGGCGTCGTAATCTACATGAACGAATTTTCGAACAAATGTCATGTGCTCCATCACGTGCTTAGTGAATGTCAAAATTCTGAAATTATCAGATCCTTCCCTAGTTTTCCCTCGCATAGATTCAAACCATTCATGTATGACTCGGGAAAACCAGGCAAAATCTTCAACCTCTCGCGAAGAGTACAATACTTCTTGACCGTCAGATTCTTTTTGGGCTGTAAAATTTTTAACTTTAAAACATTTGCAATTGAATCATGTCAAGAATGTTGGAGTCAGAAAGTTTAAACATTATAACAAGACATTATGAGAAATATCTTTTTCAGTACAACTTTTTAATTCGGAAATACGTTGATATTTTGTTTATCCAAGTCTGTTGATTCAAACTATCGTGAAGTGAAAACAACTAACAAACGTTCATCAGAGTATTATGTATGTCAGCAAAAGTAGCGGCTAATTTTAAAAACAATACATCACATCGAACGCATTCCGAACAAAAAGGTAAATAATTTTGGTGAAGTTCAGTTTTGAATGCATTGAATGGTCTTACTATTTCCAACATCGATTACATGATTCTATTCATGTGAAACTGCTTATAATTTTACAATTGTATTAGACTGACAACTATCTTGGACGGACAACTACAGGACTTGAGAATCAAATGATGTTTTACCTCGATTGTTGACGTACTGCTGTCGCTGCAGATGGTCTGTTCAATTCTTACAACTTGTTTACGACAGATTTATTTCATTTAGGGTAATAGATCTTCAATACCATACCAACGTTGTATTATGAAAAGTAATTAACAGATTGTTGCTAATCATACATGCAGAATATTTATGTATAGCGAGACAGTACATGCACATGGTTAGGTACGGGACAATGAATTAGTTAGATAAGACGAAGCAAAACATTCAATTATGTAGATAACGAGTTTGATCCATGCATCTATCAAACTTGCCTGTTTCTGCCACAACTTCATTCAATCCTTCAATTGTCTCCAGGCTGAAAACCTTCAATACGGGTTTGACCCTCATTTTCGAAATTCGAGCAGGGTCGAGATAGTCGTCTCTCAAGTGCGTAAAGCGTGATTTGCCGGACTCTTTATCGTTGCTAACGACAAGCCTAATAGTGTTCCAGTCCACAAGTCTGCTTCTTTCACCCGGTAGAGTAATCAATAATTTCTTCGTCAAAAGATTGTTCCGTATGCATTTCATTTGATGCACGAAGTCAAACAGTAGGAACATTCTATGTCTTCCTATGTAAACTGTAATGTGCGAAAGCTTGTATGAGGACCATTTTCAGCTGTCAAATAATTTACTGTCAAATAATATAATATATAATTTGAGATATTATCTTATAAAATAAATTTGATAATCAATTTGATATCAAACGCTCATAATCCCTAGAACATTTTCAAAATGGAGGACAATTCGTGAGAAGGTAAAATTATCGAAACACTATTCTGGATAGAAATTCAATTTGATTTTTATATTTTTCTTACGTTGGGACATTTAATGTTTTCATCCAAATTTTCGATTTTTAATTGGTCTAGATAATACACATTTTCATCATATTTTAGTAAAATAATGATCAATTCTTGTACAATTATTTATATTTTAGATTTTGAAGGCAATTTCTTAAAAGTCTAAAGAAAATCCTTAATTTTCCAATATTTTTTGTGTGGATTGATCGATAAAATATTATTTATTAAATATTCTAAAAACTATTATTATGAAACATTGTTCAGCTCAATATTGAATCATTATATTCAATTTTATTTTTGTTATGAAATGATGATTTATAATTCATTAAGAATGACATTGAATTCCTGTTGTATGAAACTTGAAATTCATTGAAGCTTAGTTGTTTGATGAAAAAAATATGGTAATTTTTTAATTATTATGAATCATAATGAATTTGCTCATTTATTCTGGAATATAAATTACGTTTGTTCAACGCCGTGGGAGAAATGCTTCATTTCCAAGATCCTTACTGGCACTCAATTCGCATTTCTCCACTTCGTTGAACGAAATATCGTCTTTGAATCGTGTGGAACAATGTTTTCAATTCTTCTGTTTGCAACGCTCGCCTTCGACTCGCGTTACAAAACTCAGATTCGTTGAAAAAAATTTTACCGCCCAGGGCCGCTATCGTCCTTCGTCCGCCACTGTGTACTTGTTGAAAAATTATATATTATATAATCCTTCTCCCATTTCATATCCAATAGAAAATTGGAAATAGTTAATAATTGTATATGGAGCTGAACTTTAATTTTCCTAATCTCATAAAAAATTGAATTATCAATATTTTAATCAACCAATCCTTATAAAAAAGAAATGAATAATTATTTTGGAACTTTTATGATTTGCATGTAATAAGCAAAATAAAATGATTAGATCATACAGTGCGAAAAAATTATCGATTCTTTATTCAAAATAGCATAACAATAAATATTATTGAGACCAGTAAAAATTAGAAATTGTTTGTTCAATAGACAACTTTTAGTAAAAATGAAATATTTTTAAAAAAATTTTTAATTCATCCAAATTTATTTCTAAATAATTTCACCATTGAACGCATCGTTGAGAATGTATTGAAATATACATATGAAATAAAATACTTTGAAATTGTGACACTCGTAACAAAACATATTTTTCGCCATTTGTGCTCATAGGCTTTTTCGACTAAAAATTTTTAGACATTGCGTTAGTGTCGAAATATTTGCGAAATTTCTCAAAAATCTGGAAATGTGATAAAATTTGCAAGCAATTCACAACAATTTGCAGACTTCCGACAATTTAAAAAAATTCCTTGCATTCTGCGACATTCCGAAAATTGATCGAATTTTGCTAAATTACAAAAATTATGAAATATTAGCCAAACTTTTTGAACTTGCGAAATTTCTCAAAGCCATGCAAACTTGCCCAAATTGCCAAAGATTCGTGAACTTACAGGAATTAAAAAATTTAATGATTTGCAGAAATTTGCAAAAATTTTATAAAATTTGCAGAAATTCAAAACGTGCCAAATATTGCCTACATTACAAATTTGTCAACATTTTGCATGAATTTGCAAATTTGCAGATATTTTTTTAAAAATTTGTAAAAATTTGGCAATAAACAAAAAAAGAAGATTTTTCGTGACACAACATGAGAACTTGAATTCACAGGAATAAACAAAAAAAATGAAAATAACCTGATAATGCAGCAAAAACCAAATTTATGTGAAACAAAATGAAACTTCTGGAATAACTAAATCTTCGACTGGTATTGTCGTATCTTATCATTATTGAAAACAGAGCTGTGGAAAATGAAGAACTGACATTCACAAGAAATAGGAGAAAAACTGAAACTCACATAAAAAAACATAAAAAAAATTAAATTCACCGAAAAAAAGGGAAAACCCAAATTCACGTAAATTTCATTTATTCATGTTTTATTATGTCAATTTCGGTTTTTTGTTTTTACAGTAAATTTCAGTTCTTTATAATGATTAACGTGGAATCAGTTGTTTCCTTTTTTCCCAAATTTTTGCAAACTTTTGCAAATCTTTCAAAAATTTTTTTAAGTTTACAAATTTTTGCAAAATTTTTGAATTTGATATTTCTAGCCAGTTTTTGCAGATTTTGGCAAAATTCGTCGGGTTTGCATATTTTTGAGAATTTTTAAATCTTTGTGGATATCTGCAACTTCTTTTGGAATTTTTGCAGGGTCGCAAAAGTTCCAAAAATTGTGTAAATTTTTTCAAGTTCACAAACTTTAGCAAATTCTTGAACTTACAATATTATTCGAACGAAATGCAGGTTTAACGTGCTTCATGAAAATAAGTTGAGATCCAACTGAAAATAATATCGGCACACCCGAATATATATTTCTGAATTGTTGTATCACCGCTGATACAACACCTCAGAAATAAGTTACATGAAAAAAAGTTACGACGATTATAATTATCGTCGTCGTGAACGATCAACTTTTCATAAGTTTCCGCTCCGGAGCGGAGCGATTGACTTATTATGACGATCCGCTCCGGAGCGCGGTTTCCCATTCGATAAAAGGCTTATGTTGATGATTTTTATTTATTTCGATTTATTTGCAAACGATTTAGGAGTTGAGACGGGAAAACTATTCATTACCTTCATTATCACCACCCCTACTACGTATGTTGCGTTCCGGCCAATATAAGTTGGGAGTGTAAGAAGGAGAGAGACAAATCAAGTTTCTTAGCGGTAAATCATGAACCTTTAACGACATGTAACATTACAATGCATTTAACTTACTTATTGAACGGTTATCGCGGCTGCATGCAGTCAAGGCCTTTGTGTTAGCTGCAGCTTGGTCGACTAAAGCTGACGTAATAATTAATCCGCAATCTGTAAGTGCGTCGCAAACTTCAAGATACATGTCATGTATCTCTTCAGCCGTAGCTGGTCCGCCGCACAAGCCGTATTGGACTAATAATTTGGCACCAGTCCTCACTGATCGTATCATGAAATTAATTCCATGAGTACAAAATTCGTATCCTCTAGTCGTGTAGTGAGTGATACCATTTTCGGGTTGAGGCATTTCTCGTAGCCCGTAGTCTTGGACTCCAACAATGTACCCCTTCTTCTTGTCAAAGTACACATTTTCTAATACGGCCATTTCGTCTTCAATCACCGTCACGTATTTATTTAGATGGTCTTTCATTGACATGACTTTCTCCTTAAGACTATGGTAGATCACGCCGTTCTTACCAGGTAGAAAATTAATTCCCCGAAGATGAAGTTTGATACTTTTTTCTGAAAGAAAAAAATCAAATCGTCCTCGTAAAGCACGATACCCTCTGGGGGATGCTTTATAGATAAGCGATGAAAATGCATATTCATTGGGTTCGTATCGCCGAGCCTGTAATTCAGAAATACATTAGGGGTTGTCCATGAAAGACGTCCACAGGTCGTCAGGAATTTTATTTCCCTCTGCCTGTTCAATTTTCTCAGGATTCCAACCCCCGACCCCCACCTACTGTGAAGGTCATTCGAACCAACAGTTACCCCACCACCTTTTTAGTTTTTACTTAACGTCATGCGGATCGTGCATAAGCCTACAACGGATATTTTTATGAATAATATCGAGTTTATACTTTTGTATGTATCAAATGTTTTCAATCAAATTTTTTATTCGGTATTAACCCCAGCAAACACGAAGTTGAAGGAATGTGCACTCGAATCTCCCAAATTTCAACATCTCGAATGTCAATGAAATCGCTCTTAAATGAAAACAAAACATTCTGCTCTTATAAAAGAATTTTATGATTATGTCACTTTTTGTACATAAAAATATGGAAATAACATGAAAAAACATGGAAATATTAAAATCAACTAAAATATGTAATCTTTTCTGTAGTAATGTC
>JABFQI010000106.1:0-15524 GCA_022816925.1 Trichacis sp. ZL-2020 | reverse complement strand
CGTACTATATAAAAAATTGTCAACTTTTCCAAACATGACCAGAAACTCAACTATGACTGTTTCGTAATAATGTCAACTGATTCGTGAAAATAAAAAAGAATATTTGGAAAAAAGAAGAGTCCAATTAGTCAATCGTTGATGTTTACATGTGAATGTAATTCTTTTGAATCAAATAGTAAAGTGGTAAAATGTAGTAAATAACCACCTTAAAAGTTGACGTAATTGTTATTAAGTAGAACCAGTAGCTATTTAGCTTAGTGTTGCCTAGATAATAAGTTAAAATTCCGTATCTCGTTTATGACAGCAACCGAACAAATTTTCTTGGCACAAAATGGGCAATCGACACTATTCTTTCAAGGTCAAATTATCCAAAAGAGAAAAACTAATAGAAATAATCAAATATACTATATCAGACAGCAAAACGATTACGATTTTTTAACGTACTGAAATTGTCATTTTTTGCTAAGTTTCAAGAAATGAACGATAAAAAAAACTTAAATTGAACTGGCATATTTACCTTAAACATTGGTGATAAGAGATACAATTTTGCAAGTTTGAAAATTACGAATTTTTTTCGAGAAAATTTTTGTAATAGATGGAAAATTATCATGTCCTGAAAGAAATGCGAGCATCATTTTTCACCAAATAAACTTTTGTCTCAAATTCCGCTACAAGTAAATTATTGTAAATATTCAGATAATTACTCGAAATTATTCATTTATTTATGCCCCAGCCTGGCAAAAGAAATTCTTAGAATTTTTTTTCTGAACGTTTTTTTTCAAGTTTTTTAGTGACTTCATTTGGTTAGAAGTCCATGGTTTCGATGAATTATATTTTGCTCTTAAACTAATTATTCAGACTATTTTTGATAAACTATATTATTTAGTTTTTTTTTGCTCCCGAAAGTTGCTAAACTTATAGAGAACTAACTATTTACAATATCGAGAATGTAACAATGCAATTATGTCGCAATTTTTGAAGAAAAGAACAATATTTCAGTCGTCCCATCGTGTAAAAACGGTAAAATCTAAAATTATCACATCATGATTGGAAACTAAATAAATGTCCAAGTTCGTGCAACATCAAGGTTTTTTTCCGTTTTTAGCATTAATTTATGTAAACCTAACCCGTAATGACAAGTTTGGTATATTAATGTTGCGCAATCGTTTCGCTTCCTAACGGTATAATCGACTATTTCTAACTGTCACTTAATTTAGGATAAATAAATCCTGGAAAAAAGTGTGGTTCATCCGGAGACATTGTCAAAGATATTTTTTTGATTGCCTGAATAATGCGTCTATTTCTAAGGCCGTTTTTCACCACATTACGTCACTTTTATTGGATCAAGAAAAACAATATTTCGATCTTAAACATCAAATATTGATAGATTGAACTTTTTTTATTTGAAAAGTTCATTAATTCTTACTTTCTCCGATTTTAAAAGTCGAATGGCATTATCATGTTATGTTATACTTTCGGTTTTGTATTAAGAACTCTTGACCAATTTTTACATTGTATGTATTTTTTATTCGATTTAACAAAACTGTAGATGCAGTAAAATCGTCAACATAGACAGAAACGCCATTTTGAATCCGCTGTTACGTGAAGTTAGTTACTGTCCCACGCTTATTCGGGAGCGTCAAGAGCTATGAATTCTTTCACCTAACGCCATCTATCCACATAGCGTAGTCTTTTTTCAATATAAACGCGGAAAAAGTTTTTCCAAGATCGAAAAATATATACAATTTTAAATGTGGCATGAAAAAGTATGTTCAAAATAATGTATATCATTTTTTGAAAATCATAATGTTCACAACTGCATGTTCTCAAACTCAATTTCAATTTCACGAAAATTATCCGATTCGAGGTGGCACTAACTAGGTATCGTTACTAATTGGGGAATTTACCTCAGATGAAATGTTTACAAATTGAAAAGAAAAGGTTTGTTAATGTTCAATGACTTACATTTATTTTAGAGTATCGCTGATAAGTGATAATATTTTTTTACTTCCTTCAATAAAATAAATTTCAAGATCGTAGAACCAAATACGAAATTGGCACTAACTGGGACATTTACCTGACATGTTTCGGTTTCCATAACCAAACAATTACCAAAAGATCAGCACACTGAGAGAAATATCAATAGTAGCAAAGACTAAAAGGTCACAACTAATTGTTATCGGCAGACGTTACTATATCTAGGTCAATCTTACTAAGTTTTAGTCAATCTTACTAAACGTCAATCTTAATATGTCAGTTTTAGCCAAACTTTTTAGTATGCTGTACTAATTAGTAGCCTTGACTAAATTTTTTAGTAAAGTGTACCTTGTAAAATATAGTTGTGATCTTTAGTCAACATCACCTTCAAAATTAAGTTACGGCAATTAATAATTTCTCTCGGTGCATAACTATCCCTGACAACTTTTTTCCACGTCCGTGGTGACCACGTCCACTCGTTCCGGAATGAAAGAAAGTCCTCCGAAATGGCAGCGGCGTCTCGTATTTGCACGAAGGCGTAAAGAGGAATGCGGGAGTGGAATTTTCGCAAAACAAGATTGATTGTTTGGCAAGGCAGCAGCGGCAAAAGTTGAGAAACAAGAGCGCCGATGATTTAGGGACGTTGGGGGGTGCATTAGTAGTGTAAAAAAGAATTCGGGATGGGCAAAAAAATGGCGCAGAAGGGTTCATCCCCTAGTAGTTATTCACTAACTACAGCCGAGAGTCAGTCCTCATCCCTCGTTGCCACATAATTGGCCCCTACGCAGTCTCTAGTCTGATGCCAGAGGGATTTCTAGGAGTCGGACAAATCCAGTTTCGGGCGGCGTTTATGTACCGAAGACCCCGAGGCAGCAGTCACTGCTAATCTAATAAAAATCCGTTGTTTCTCGAATGTTGTAAACGAGTCAAGTGCATGCTTGCACGATACTTTGGCGGACTTTTCAGTCGAACTGTAGCGGGCGCAAAAAAAAACCAAGGAAAAAGGTCGAAGGAACGAAAGAAGGCAAAAGGACGCGACTCGTCACCCGAGGCCAACACGATAGATCCGGCGCCCGAAGATTTATCTGAATTTTTAGTGTGTCGGCAAATAATGACCGCGGTAATTAACGTTAAACACTCCCGGGACAATTATTTCCGACGCAGCGAAAGAATTTCGGATGTTCGCGTTTCGCCCAAACGCTTCTTTATTGACCAGTCGATTTTTCAAGAAATACCGACGTCGAGTAATTTTCTGGGATTACTCGAATTAGAAGTTTCTTTCCATTTTAAAGACGTTTTAATGAGGCGTGTTACTTTTTTTTTACAATGAGTGACGTAACGTTTAAGAGAGTTTTGCAGTATTTACATAAACGTGTGAAAATCATTTTTTCGAATTTTTTTTCGTATATTGGCAACTTCGTATGTATCATATGTATATATTTTATAATTTTACGAATTTTTTTGCAATTTTGTTTGGAAGTTGTGACAAATTTCGAAGTGTCAGCTTGTTTAGGAAATTATTGAAATTATGCCGGTTTTACATTTTATTTTTTTATAACACTTGGAATGTTTTGTTTTTTTGTATTACACTGAAGAATTTAAGATTTAATTCAATAATTGCTAAACTTGTTACCATGTCTTTTTTAACTATACTCAAAAAATTGTGTTATTTCTGTGAACATGAAGCTACATGAAAAAGGAGTTTTAGAAATATCTGTAAGTTTACTTAAATTGTATTTTCATGTGCCATTTAGAAGTGTTTCAAGTTTTTTCGCAAATAGATAGTTATTTTTCAAAAGCGTTCAATACATTTTTAAGAATTTAAGAAAAGTTAAAAAACTCTTGTTTTTTGTGTTATCTGTTGTAAAGCCTATTGTTAAATTTCTCTCTTTTAAAGTTTTTGCCTATTTTAATAGCTCTAATCGATTGTTTCAGAAAATGAAAAGGACCGACTTCTTGTAGAAAGGCTTCGTCCAACTTTGGCGTCGCAAAAAATTGACTACCTCTTTTACTACTACGCTGTAAGAAATATAAAATATTCGATGGATTTCTAATCCATTTTTGACGTATAAAAACGTTTGAACTTCGTTAGAATTGATGTTTTATGCATTTGTTGGAAATGTATTAAATGATTATTCTTGTCAATACTTAAAGTAATTTATTACATAATACAAAATACTGCAGTGAATATAATGAAATTGTTCAAAAAATGAATGACGAATAACAACAATATCTTCATCCGTTATTGAATTATTTATGTATCATTGATGCAAAAAATATGTCTGAATATATTATTATTTATTTGTTATTCTTGACTTTTCTTGAATAATGAATACATTTTATATAACTGAAAATGTAATAATGATAAATATGTTTCCAACCTTATTTATAACGTAGATAAAAATTGAAAAAAATTGTATTCTAGAAATACTACGCTCGACTCTCCCAAATTTCAACTTCTCAAATGTCAACCTCTTTCAAATGTCAACGAATTCTCTCTCAAATGTCAACAAAATCTCTCTCAAATGCCACCAAAACTTTCTGCTTTTATCAAAAAAATTTTTTATGGTTATTTAACTTTTTCTGCATAAAAATATGAAAAGTACATGAAAAAACATGAAAATATTAAAATTGATTGCAATAATTAACCTTTTCTGTACGAATAAAATAAATAGTAAAAAACATTAATTTTTTTGTTATTTTGGAAAAATTCAATTCAATCATGCAAAAAATTTTTGTTTTATTCATCTATTTGATTTCAACGTTTATTGAATAGTTTTTACATGCACTCTGCAACATCATTGCTGGCGGTAGTCAGCGAGAGGTGAGGGGTCCCCCCGACTCTCGCACCGCGAAAGCAATACTATCAAAAAACACTTGCTTGCAAGATCCGCCATCTTGAATTCGCTGTCAGATGCCACTGACTTTATGGATATATTGATTAATGTTATTATAATTTGATGACGAATCACTTCGATTTGTCATTGCACTAATTTGTTTGTATGACACATGCATTTTTTCCTTTAAAAATTTCGCGAAACTCGAAATTACTATTTCCGCGCTTACATATCTGTGCTCTTTGCTTCAATAAATTCAGGCGACGCGCTGATAATGTAGATTCCTACATTCCACGTGAAAAAGTATGATTGCATTGGTGAGTACTGTGTGTGCGTGTGTGTCAGCCTGTGAGATGTGATCGTTGGTATCGTTGTACACCCGGTTGCATCGATTCGTTTACAGAATCTTGGGATATTACGCTTATTTTGGTGGTACGTGCCAACAAAATGAGCAAAAACATATTCATTTATGTCTATAAGTAGATCAGCTGCAGCTGTCAACAATTAAGTTATTTTAACATTTTTTTAAAGGATGTATGTAAGTACATAAATAAAGCCACAATAAACAAAAAAAAAAGTACATAAATAATGCTAGTGTCACATTACGTAAAACTTGATTTTTTATATATTCTTCTTTTTTTAAATCAGATGTGAGGTTTTTGTAATCGCACAATAAATAACCTTCATTACCTATATATCATTATTTCTTTAAAAAATCGAAAATATGAACAAATTCAACTCGTCATTGATGCTGAACTGCTTCCTTTGTTAGTCAATGTCGTCAAAAATGTAAGTTTTTTTACTAATTTTTTTTTTCATATAAAAAATTTAAATCTAGTTGATGCAAAAAATTTTTGAGTGCGATATTACCAGGTTTTAAACAATCAAATATGTACTTAAAAAGGTTGGTCAGCCAAAAATTGTCAGTTTAATAAATTATGTCGGGTACCCAACTCGATTCGACCAACTTTTTTGGGTAAAAAATCCAACTTGACCAAGAAATTTGAATAACGCACACCCCTAGTATTTCGGCATAACTTTGCACACTCTCTTTTTATCTCTTGAAGTTGAAAAAATGTTGAAACATTAAATGTAAGTTTTCAATCTTATCAGTTGAAATTGAAACTTGATTTTTTTTCAAGTATGATTTTTATTTGTTTTCTTTTTATCTTTCTTGCATAGTACTTGAAAATAATTTTATTTAAATTTGACAAAAAAAACTTGATGAATGTATGATAATAAAAAGTCCTGAATTTTTTCTACTTGTTTTAGGGTGAAGCCAAGGCACAAAGAGAAGCTGCTTGGGCTTTGGCGAACGTAACGGCGGGTGGAAATGTGGATCAGTTGACGATGCTGGTGCAAGTTGGAGCTTTGCACGCTATGTGCAATCTCCTTACATCAAAGGACTGGAAGTGCATTGTCACAATCCTTGACAGTCTCGCCAATATACTTGGGGCTGCCGAAAAAATGGGAGAAGCAGATCACGGGGCACTGATGATTGAAGAATGTGGTGGTCTTGACCTAATCGAGGCTCTTCAAAATCACCAGAACGAACAAGTGTATCAAAAAGCCACTGCCATGATTGACACTTACTTCTCATACAATGTAAATACAGTACTTCTGCTAATATCCCCAGTAATAATTCAATTTTCATGTAACTTTTGCAGAGTGATGATCAGGGTACAGGACCAGCCATTGCAGATAATCAGTTTGAATTTCAAGTGCCTGATTCTTCGAACGACAAATTTAGTTTTTAAGATGAATAAAAACAGTCGCCTGTAAATACAAGCTCAATTTAAAGTGAGATCGCCGAGTCCAAAAGTATTATTGTGGCCATCTCACGCGACTTTAAGACTGTTTTCATAATTTTTATTCTACATGTATCATTTACACTTTCTTTCAACTTGAACTGCAACAAGTCAATAGATCATGTTAACTTCATTTTGCAATGTTTAAAGTGATATGAAGTAGAATTTTATTCAAAAGAATTTTTTATCATTAATCATTTTTGCTCGATAACAATAGCACAAACTGGTACTCCCTCGCGAGAAAAAAACTTGCAGAAATTTTTGTGTTTTTTGTACTTTACATGTCGACCTGTTCTGAAAAAAAAAACTCACGAGTCTGCTTGAAAACATGTTACTATGTGGGGTCGATATATAAAAAGAAATTCTCGAACCAGGCATAATTTAAGTATTCAATGTATGTATGTGATTTACTGCCTGCTTTTTAATAATAAATAAAAATCCTTGTAATTTTGTATTCGTAATAAATAAAAAAAACCTTTTTGTTAAAAAGTCTTGTTTTATTATATTATATGATACATCATTGTACATCACATCCTTTTCTATTCATTCACAAAGGGCATCAAAGGGAGAGATGGACGATTGCTATTTTCGCCTTGGCCCTTTGGAGCAAAAAATAGAATAACAGTAACCTAACAATAATGTTAATTATGTATATTTAACGCGATTGATATACACTCAAGAATTCGAGATGACATATATATTCTTAGTTCAATTTCTACAACTTTTAAAATTTAGTTAGCGAAAATCGATAAATGGAAGCGAGAAGCGGCGCACGCGTTGACCAGCTGTCCCGAGTTCACCCGAGTGACCCGAGTTGAATAAAAGCAAATAAAAGTAGCTTTATAAAGTACCTAAAACAGCTAAATATTTCCCCCCTGCCTGTAAATATTTCCTTTTTAAATGGCACATGGTAAACAAACTAGAATCTACCTTGGTTTTGAAGATGAGTTTGTCACAGACAAGCATCGCAGCCTCGTCAATTTCACTACCAACAAAATCGGAGAATCACCGGTAAAATTTAATCTCGACAATTCCAAATACACCCAGGGTGGATGCTCAAGTTACTGACTATTGAGAAAAATTCATTGTTCAATTTATTTTCTACATGTTTTAGGAACATAAAATTACAAATAAATAGTTATAAAATATTGCTCGAAGAATTCTTTATACTAATACTGAAAAGTTTGTATTAATATATACATGAAAATTTATGTCGAAATCTTATGAAATCCTAACGAAATAGTTCGATGCACCAGAAAATTTACCCCTCTTCTTATTATCAACATTGCAGTTAAAATTATCGATTTTTACTGTGAGCTTTTTGTAGAACTATAAAATCTTATTTTTGAAAGTGTAAAATAATTATTGATCTCATTATACTTTTAAGAAATAAATTCATTAGTTAGTAACTAAAGCAGTAGGTTCTCTTACATTTGAATTGAAATAATTTTCTTTATTCATTTCAGGATTGGCCAGGAGACAAGAGTTCGTTGCAAGCGCCCCGAATTCGAAAAAAATTTTTAAATGAAACAAAGTAAAGTTAATTATTTGGACGACGATGATTATTGCCGTGTTGGTGATCCTTTTTGCCACGAGGATTATAGGGCTGATGTCTTCGTCGATTTCCGAAGAAAGTCCACATGGCAGACATGAAATCCGTTCGTTGATGCCGAAAATTGATTCGTCGTTGTTGTCTCGAAGTATAGGATGAATGGTAATTCGAGTTTTGATTTCCAGGTTATTGCTCGTGTCCGCGTTGGTTTTGAGAACTGGTTCCTGGTTGCTGGTCCATGTATAATTGCGAATCTTGATTTCCAGACTGTCGCTCGGATCCTCGTTGGTTTTGAGAACTGGTTCCTGGTTGCTGGTCCACGTGTATCTGTTGATTTTGATGTCCAGACTGTTGCTCGGATCCTCGTTGGTTTTGAGAACTGGTTCCTGGTTGCTGGTCCACGTGTATCTGTTGATTTTGATGTCCAGGTTGTTGCTCGGGTTCACGTTGAATTTGAGAACTGCTTCCTGGTTCCTGTTCCACACGTATTTCCGGATTTTGATTTCCAGATTGTCCTTGATCAATATTCCGTGGTTGGCCTCGATTGAATATCTGCACGCCATCGTAGCTTCGTTCCAGAAATTCCATCATTTGAGGGATCACGTTGGCTATTTCCTGTAGCATGTTTTCCTGTGCCTCTTGCCTTTCAATCAACTGTTGGTGATCCCTCATGATAGCTTCAAGAATCGCAGGCTGTTGTACTTGAGATTGTGCCGCTTGTTCCGGCGCCAGCGTTCGTTCCAGTAGAGGCGCTGTGTGCGAAGCTTGTTGCTGTTGATTGGAAACTTCTGAATTAAGGAGTAATTGCTCCTCGAGCTGTGAAAAAGAGAATTTTTAATATTTTCTCTTACGCTGAAAATTTTTATTTGGATTGGAATCAATTTTGTTCGAATTGAATATTTGTATTTAGATTTTTAAAAAACGAAACAATTTGCTCTCAAATTATAAATTTTAGCAATCTAATGCAACAAAATTGATTTTAATCACGGGATATAATTTTAAGGTTGGAAAATTCCAAGACATTGTTTTAACGAAACGCCAAAGTAAAAGTTTTAAAAAGGTTGACGTCTTATCAAAATTATCGAATAGACTTACCTCCAAATCATCGTCGTCCATATTTTCCATTGTTTTTCGGCACGTAATCGAAAGAAAAAATGATAAAGTGACAGCAATTATTATCAAAAGCACGGAAAAAAATGGCTACCGAAAGCTACCGAATAAGAAGGAAAGAAACAAAGATACTTGAAATGTTGCGAGTTGTGTATATACACTCAACGTTCCCAATAATCACCAATTCTGTTCCCAAAAGCCAAGAAATTCTTTGTCATTAGTTACGCGAAAATTAGGTTATGGTGTCATTATTTCATGTAACTAACGGCAAGTATTGCGCATGCGTCGCTACTATTGAGAACGTTCCCCCATCACCAATCAGGTGACTAGAGAGAAAAATGCCGAATAAAATCTGGCGACCATTGGGAACGTCGAATGAACATTGATGCATTTGACCTGGATTATTGTCTGTATTTATGTATTTATGTCCTTGTATGTATCTCTTATGACAACAAAGTAAAATTCTACTGCATATATTTTCAACTCTGCTCTTGACGCTCGAATCAGATAAAATAATCCAAAAAAGCACATAAACATCTTTATTAAGCAAATCTCGCGAAAAGCATTGTGCGCAGAACAAACGTACGAACGGAAAAAAGGTTTTTTCATCATTTTTGTGTAAGTTTAAAGTATTACCGAAAATTCGTCTCATTTGAAAATATTCTGTCGCATTGCAAGGGGTAAAACTCTGAGATCGCTAAGTTATATTGAGTGTAATACATCATATTTTTTAAGGCAATTTTATTGAATACGCGATTTTAGGTAGCTGTAGAGTGGGATACCTGATTCTAACCTCTAAATTAAACGTCAAACTTGTATGACTACGGTCTGAAACTTGCTTCAAATTTAGTTTTTCTATGAAGGCGCTGTAAAAATTATTATTTAGATCGTATTTGGAAAAATTAACAAAATACTTCTTGACCTCCCATATCTAAGCTGCTAGGAATCGCATAACTTTTTATAGGCATACAATAACTAAGCGTTCTTTTATATCCTAACACAGTGTTTCGAGGTTTTATAAGGGTTATGTGCTTGTTGACATTTCAAACATAATTTTGGAAAACTATTTAAGAATTTTTAATACTCCATTTTTTAAATTTGAAAATTTAATTTCATTACGAATACATGCAATAAAACTATCGTTAGATTTAGAATAAGTGTAGAAACGTGTAGATATAATAGACAATCTCTTATTTCGTAAAGGGTAACATGTTAAAAAGCATGTTAACATCTTTATAAGCAATTCTCACCTCAATTTTACCGTCTTATTCACCCGACTTTTCTCTTATTGGCCAACATAACCTCGTGTCATGTTAGGGGAAAAAACGTGTTAAGAAAATGAGAGAGACTAGTTAAAAAATGTTAAAAAAAAAGAAGTAAAGGTCGACTGCAAAAAAATTTGCTCCAATTTAAAAAATTTTTCATATGTACATTCAACTTCTCTTATTGTAATTAAGTGCAAATATATTAACACTATACCTTATACGCACCAATGCGCGTTTACTAGCAAGTATTTTTGAACATATGTGATGTGGATCGAGAAAACCGACCATTCGATACAAAAATCAATTATGGGTTTTTATTGATTCCTTTAAAAAAAATGAGTTTAATCGATAGAATCTATGCAAAAGTTTCTACCTCATTTTTGGAAAATTTAATTTTAAAGTTTCCATGCTTCAACATACGCAGCGTCATCTTTCTTTCTCTTTTTCTTGTAACACACGTTTATATCAAATTGTCCGGTTTCTCGGTCCAGATCACATATATATAATAGTGTCGTGTATAACATATTTGAATATTAATTCATTCCCTTTTGTTTCAGGTTTTGGTTTCATCCTAACAACTAAAATACAGTTTATAGTATTTTTTTTTCGCAATCGAAATAAATTTTGCTCCGTCTAATTACATTGACGTTGAGTTTATTATCAGTTCCAGATAACGAAAGTTATACCGTAGAGCTAATAGTCCCGGATAACCTCAAGTTATACCGTGCAGCTTTTTGCCCCGAGAATTCGATATCTCGTTGGGTTTGTTTCAACAATTGCTGTTCATTAGACATCTTTTTTAGTTATATTGATTAAATATATCAATATATTGATAACGCAGTTTTGTTGCTTTGTTTCTTTTTTCAGAATGTCGAATTGAGATTCGAATTTCGTGTCCCTTCGTAAATTGTCTGATGCTGATAAGAAAAATTTACGTCTTGGAAAAATGCTTGACAGTAGACATATCGCATTTTTCCATACGTTGTTGAAAGAACAGACTGCTATGTTTGTTCAGGATTGTAGCTTCGTTGATCTGGAATCGATCAAGCCAGTGCCAAGCGATGAGGGTTTGCAGTTGATACGCTTACCGCTCCGCTGGGTTTGTTGCTATCATAAAAAAGGTTCGGTATTTATTTATGATTCGCGAAACGAGAAAAAATTGTCCGAACCTTTGACAAGCATACTGAGCAAAATGTTTCCAACTATGAATTTGCATGAAGTCGTAAGATTTCCCCATATCCAGGGCCAGATAGATGACGTGGACAGTGGTTTATTTGCAATTGCAAACGCCATTACATGTTTGGTTCAAGAGAGCCCAGAAACGGTTCGTTATGAAAGCTCGAAAATGAGACAACATTTGATGAAAATTTTTTAAAATAGAACTGTCGAACCTTTTCCACAAAGTGAGTCTAATTTCGTGGAACTCTTCGAATTGTCAGGGGCTGATCTACAAGCATTGCAAAATGGTGCAATGCTTGAGGACACTCATGTTGCATTTTTTCATACTATCTTACGCAAACAGTTTGGTTTCTTCGTTCAAAATTGCTGTCTTGGTGCTTTTGAGAGTATCAAACCAGTGCCAGTAAATGAAAAAGTGTTACAACTGATACATCTTTCAAGCGTACACTGGGTTTGTTGCCATTACGAAAATGGCAAAGTAAATATTTATGATTCGATGAATGATAAAAAAATGTCCAAAGATTTAAGATGTATTCTCCGCAAGCTGTTTCCAGCTTTTAATATGATGAAGGATATAAAATTTCCGACTGTTCAACATCAGCCGCCTGGCGTTGATTGTGGCGTTTTCGCAATTGCGAATGCCGTAACATGTTTGTTTGAACAAAATCCAATGGACATCCTATACGATTGTACGCAAATGAGGAATCATTTAATGAAGATATTCAAAACAGGAGTGATAACGTTTTTTCCAAAACAAAACATTTCGAGTGCTGGCTTGCAGGAAAAAAAAGTTTCTTCATGTAAAAATGAAAAGGCAGTGTCAAACAAATTCGAGGTATCGAAAATCTCTACAACGTTGTTGCCCGACAACTCTTCTTGGCAAAAGGTATTGTCATCGTCATCACGTAAGAGGTTCAAATCAATGCCTGTTCCTGAAGAAATAGTGTTGACAAATGGGTTCACACCTTTGCAAAACTTGAAAGATCTCGAAGATTGTGACAAATCTGTTCTTAATACGCGTTTGGAGGAACAAGGAATTGCTCCATAAAAAAAACAAAAGAGCAGAAATTATCACGAAAAAAATGTGGAAAGTAAAAAGGGTGATATTGCGAAATCGGCAAACTTGAGTTGTCAAGTTTCTAATGACAATGTCTTGATTCCCCGAGACGAACAAAAAGCTAAGAAAAAGTCGGTAACCTGGCAAGGTATGTCGAGATTATCTCTGTGCAACTTGACGGAGGAAGATAAGTTAGTAATATCGCGAGGCGAGAGACTAAATGACAATCATATGAGAGTTTTCAACTCGATACTTCATAATAAAACGGTGTATTTACCATATGAATCTTTGTTCGTGCAACATGCCGGGAAACATATCAAACCAGTTCCTGAAAATCTTAACCATATACAAATACTTCCTAGCCCCAATCATTGGACATGTTCTTTTTACAATCGTACCACGAAAGAACTGTTTGTTTACGACTCAATGAATCGAAAAATGCTAGACGATCAACAAATAACGTTTCTGAGCAAATTGTTCCCTCGGTATGATTTAAAAAAAGTCTTATTCCCAAAGGTACAATATCAAATTGGTGAGACTGATTGCGGAGTACTTGCCATTGCCTTTGCTGTATCGCTCCTTTTCAATCTCAAGCCTAAGAGTATTAACTATAAATATCAATTGCTTCGACCACATTTACTCAAGTTACTACAAAATCATCAAATTGAGCTGTTTCCGAGTACAACTTACAACAACTCAGTGGTGTCAGATGTCGAATGCAACTCACAAAATCAAGACATGTCGAGTGATTCCATGAATTCGAATCTGTCCGATCAAGACAATTTAACATATCGCCGTATATCGAATGACTCGTTGGACACAAATTCTTTGAATTTATCACAAACTTCATACGGACACATGATTGGAAAAGTAGAATGTGTTTACTCCGATTCTCAAGCGAGTATTAGTTATGATGCTGCTACCTCGATTTCTCCATTGGAAAATGATTTGGACGGAAGTATTGATGAAAGTATTGGTGTCCCTCGCGCCTTTATGGAAAAGTTGGATAGAAAAAGAAGATATTTTATTGCTTCTCAAGAAACGTGGTCAGAAGAACAAACGTCATTATCCGTAATATCGAATGAAAAAAAGAAAATACGACAGAAAAAATATCGTGACGCAAAGAAAACAACATTGTCACGGAAAAACAAACAATACTATGCTGAAAGAAAAACCGAAAAGCTTTCTCAAGTTACGGATTTGCAATCAAGTATGAAACTCTCGCAAAAAATAGTAAAAAAATACAAAATGCAAAATAATTCCAAAATCAAACTGAATTCGAACAAATTCGTAACCAAACTCTTGGAGGAAATGAAAGCACCTTCTACAGCATCTTCAAGGCTGGAAGCTGAAAATATTGTAAAATGGTGCCTTGCTAGTAGAAAACTCGATGTTTGTTCGCTTGAGAGAACTTTGAAAAATTGCAAAGAAAATGCTGCGATAATTATTGAACGTGTAAAGCAGCTTTCCTCTACTGACCATCAGTCGAAGCTTGAAGCATTGTGCGGTTCATCGAAACACAATTCATCTTCAGAAGCTTTCTTCGCTGAAACCGCCTACAAGCACGGTGAAAAATTAGCCGTCGAACAATTGGTTATCGATATGAATGGTTGCATAACGAACATATTACCAGTAGTTGAAGAGACAAAAAAGGGAAAATCGTGGGTCTGTGATGACTTTCGGTGTAACATTGACTCAGTTGTTATGGAAAAATATCAGGACTTTTTAAATTCCTTGAGTGAATGGACGATGGGTAACGTTCATGTTCGTGTTGAAAAGGCACACAAATGCGAAGCACAACATTCAGATATTTTAAAACTTGGCCATCCTCGTAGCTGTTACGTTGATTGCACTTCTTGTCAATCGACTTTTCTCCCGACTTTGATTCTTTCCCCTCATTTTCCAAACGTTCGGAAAATTCGAAGATTTATTTATAACATTCTGCGATTGACAAAAAAAGTATCTGCATTAGATAAAAATTTGGAAGAAGGTAATTTTGAAGAGCTGCGAAAACTTCGTGACGATATGAAAGAAAATCAAACTACTTATGAGCACGAAGATAATGAAATCAACCTCAATGAATACGAAATTCAAAACTCGTATAAGAAAACATTCACCAAGTTGAAAAAAAATACATTAGATGTACCGATTCATGCCTGTGTTTCTTGCGAGAGCCTAGAATCTGTTCGAGATATGACTAAGATTGTGAATATGAGAAAACCAATCGATACCGCAATATGGACGGCTGTTATGAGAGACGCCCAAGAAAAAAATCGACCTTCAACGTACGTTTGCACGTATTGCGTCACTCAAATGCGTAAAGGCATAGTGCCACCAACTTGCATTTTAAACAATCTTCAAGTTGACGAGATTCCCCCAGAAATATCGGTTCTTAATGATACCGAAAAAATTATTATTCAGAGAGCCAAAGCATTTCAAACTATTGAAAGAAAAGGAACAGTAGGCAAAAAAAATCTGCCTCCCAAGCAAAGAATTCAAAAAGTAATTGGTAGAACGTTTCATCTTCCTTTATCTATGGAAGAAACTTTGAAGATAATTTGTCCTGAAACAGAACCTATAAATAAAAACCATGAATACTATATTCTTGTGCGCAGCTTGCCGGGCGCCAAAACAAAGACTATTTGGGAAAACAAAGACAACATTGGCAGAGTATACGCTGCTCTTTTAAAGTTAAAAAGCGTCAATCCTGAATATTAAAATATTATTCTGCCTGTAGAG
>JABFQI010000105.1:0-15532 GCA_022816925.1 Trichacis sp. ZL-2020 | reverse complement strand
ATCTACGATAATTATGGCGGCTGAATCATTGTTTTTCAAATCTATGGCGTTTGGAATATTTTCACTCTTATTAAGACTTGCGATTAATGAAAGAAAACCGTGCCTGGAAGGATTGTCTTCGCGTTTCCCACGAAGTGATGAAGGTTCCGATGACGATGAATCAACTGGTGTAAAAACCAAAACATCGTAGAAATTTTCCACGTCTTTGTGCTTAGAAACTGGCAACGGATTCACCATCGTGCACATACTCAGGCCGAGAAGAAAAAATAATAATACGAAAATACTCATCGTTTTATGATACTTTAGAGTGAATTTTATTTGTTAAATCGTTTAAAAAATGTCTGACACAACACCAAACTGACTTTGATTCACCGCTTATTCACACACTACTTGTGACACGTTGCACCACGAGATTGAGGTACTTCATGATCCTCGTACTAGCCTTATATACAATGTTTTGCTAATGTGTTTGTAACATTTGTTCATGTGATACGTAAATGTTTCCATATCGCATAAATACGTGTTTATTTTATTTTTTTTCTTATTATTGTTTCTTGATTATTAATGGGCTCGATGACCTAAAGCCCCGATGGTTTTAATTTAAAAGTACGTTATGTTACTGAGCGGTGGAGTAACCTGAATTCGGGCTTTTTTCTCGTTCATTCGTATTTATCATGAAGTTTTTTCAATAAATTACTCTGGTTCGTGCTCTTTACATGAAAGCTAAATTTCGTACATATCAGTTCGTCACGATTAAAATAATTAAATCAAACTTGCAATTGAACGAAATATTTTTGTAAAATTCCACATAAAATGATCATTACAAGAGTATGACCTAGTTGAGCAAAACATTATCTCGATCACCGAATATGTTGACAATAAAATTGAGGTTCTCATAATTTAACATTATTACAAACGATCATTTCAATTAACGAAAATAACAAGAGGAAAATTTTTACACTCCATTTTCTCCGTAACCTCGTTCTGTTGAATAATCATAAGTCGATATCAATTAAACTTTGTGTGACATTATCAATCGATTTATAAAGACGTCCAGTGAAGGAAATATAGTATATCATATGTGTATAATATTTCCTGGAGAGTTCAATTTTTGACATAAATCTTTTTGGATAGTAATATCTTGTCGAAAGGTCACGTGGAAAATATATTTCATTCCATAATACTTTTTGCAATTGTAAATCCATGCAAAAAACAATTGAAATCTTTCAAGTTATTTGATTTCATTATTCAAATATAAAAGTTACGGGTGCGTTTGATTGATTGTTTTAAAGTCTCTGATACATTGATTTTGTGAAAAATAGAACATTGCTCTATTCTACATAAACGTTTGAAATATTCTAGACATTCTTCGCTTGAACAGCTATTAAGATTCAACTTATAAATAATAGATCTCACATTACGAAATATTTTCAATAGTAACAGGCCTAAATATTAATCTATAATTCCTTGCTCAATAGTGGCTAAGACGATTTACGAGACTAAAAATTATAAAATCTGATATAATTTAAAAAGTTTTCAAATTATTCGCCGTGTCTCGATTTAATAACAAATGCATCATTTTTTTCAGTCTTAGACCAATCATTACTACATTAATTTGTGTTCCAAATCATAATTCTGGTCAATGAAATTGTCGCTACAACTGGACTTCATTCGTAGTAGAATTGTCATATCATAAAATATCAATCTAAAAATCCTAAATGATACCAATCAAAAAGTGCGATTCTGATAAATTCTTTTACAAAAAATGCATTACATCATTTTTTACTATTCAATAAAATTAAACACATTTTACAGTTTTTAAGAAATTGGATGCAGGGAGATGACGGGATCTAGAAAATTTATGAATTGTAGATAACTGACACGAATATAAAATTTTTTTTATATACATCTTTTATTTTGGACAGTAAGGCGGAAGAATGGAATGTGTTGGTGTATTTCGAAGGTCATTTTCATTAATCAGTTAATTATGTATTCATTGTAAGTTGGAACATAATGAAAAATACATTGATAAGTAACGATAATTTTGCGATATTTCTCCAGTATCTATGCCCCACTAATTAGTGCTAGGTAAATCAACTCTCTGTATTTTAAAAACTTTTAATTTGAACGCAATACTAAGTCGATTATAGTAGACATATCGTACTCTAGAGTTTCATACCGTTATTACGGTAAATCGTTTACATAGACACTATTTGGCTGTACGTTTGACAAATATTGAAAAACTAGCTTTTTTTATTACTATATGCCCTATCGAGTTCCAAATTTATCCTATTTTTCTCTGTGCGATAATACTTAAACATTTCGTTGGCTTCTTGCATAGTAGCTCTTAAACCGGCCTAGTATTTACCATTTTTAGGGTATTTTGCCATTATATCTAAAACTTTGTTTTTTTCTGTTATGTTCCAAGAATGAGGTTTTTTTGCAGCTTCTAGTATTTGGATACTTTTTGACGTCACAAATGAGACTATCAAGCGACCAATCATCTGAATCTTGTAAAGATGACGTGACTTTAAATTTTTTTCTCCTTTCAGTAACAAGAAAAACAGCTTCGTGTCTTCTATGGTAGTCTTATATTCCAAATCAGTAATGTTCAGATGGTCAACTGAAACTCTCTGTAATATTTCGTCAAACATATGTCCTAATAATATGAATGGTACACGCCAACGAATATTTTGTGTGTCGTCGTTCTGGGATCACATGAAAGCCGCCTTTACATCCTGTACCGTGTATTCCACTGTCCTGGGAACTGTTTTTTCTTTCAAAGGTTTCACGCTCAATGTTATTTTATTCTGGATATGTTGTGCCAAAAGAAAAGGGCGATGATTGGCTTTAGCTTCTTGTAAGTCGTCATAGGCAAAGTCAAATGCGGCTCCGAATTCATCAATTTTTGCGTTGCCAAAATGATAGGATACTTCTAAATACGGAAAATATGTAGCTGCAAACAATATAAAAAATGCCAGTATTTTCTAATCCGAATAAAGAAACATATATAGATATATTACCCCTAATGGGAGATGAATCTGAGATACAATTATCTTCAGATAATTGAAAAAATCAATTATCTTCATATGATTGATCATTTATGTCAGAAGATGTCGCGCCTTGATTGACACCGGTATCGGCAGAGATGGCCGCGTTACTAGCCTCCAACATTACTCCGGCACAAGCCGCTACAGCTACCGGACCTCCCCCAGTGCAAAGAAAACCGCCACCAACTATGGCCAATGATCTCGTAGAAGATATAAAACTTTGTTTCGCTTTTTCTGTTTCACCTTGTGTCAGATGATAAACACCTTTCACATGGCCCACCACCGGTGTTCCGTCAGCCAATGGTTCGAGGGTATTATGTAAGAAATTTACTTGCCTTGCTTCAGCTGCGGTAGCATTACCGCGAATGACATCGACCAATGACGCGATTTGCGATGATATTATACCTCGATTAAGAAAATTGTCATTACTCTGTATAGCTTCCGAGTGTTTGCCAACCATAAGTAGATATATTTGTTTTATTTGTGCAATTCCAGGAATGGCATCGATCAAAGGAAAGTCGTCTTCACGTTTCCGGCGATTGAATGACAACGATGTCGAATTTACGGGCAACATAGTTATAGCTTCAAGGAGAGTTCCATTTTCATTCACGATAATAATGGCGGCTGATTCATTATTCTTCAAATCCATGCTGTTTGGAACATTTTCACTTTTATTGAGACTCGCAGTCAGTGATCGAAAATCGTGCCTGGAATGACGTAATGACGGAGCCGACGTCGATGAATTAACTGCTGCAATAACCA
This sequence comes from Trichacis sp. ZL-2020, assembly GCA_022816925.1. Classification (NCBI taxonomy): domain Eukaryota; kingdom Metazoa; phylum Arthropoda; class Insecta; order Hymenoptera; family Platygastridae; genus Trichacis; species Trichacis sp. ZL-2020. Next base: position 11,720 of record JABFQI010000105.1, on the reverse strand, counting down.
AAACTTTGTAGAAATTTTCCACGTCTTTGTCTTTAGAAAATGGCGATGAATTCATGATCTCGCAGAAACTCTGGCCTAGAAGAAAAAATAACAATGTGAAAATACTTAATATTTTATGGGACTTTAGATTGGATGTTATTTCATAATATCTTCCAAAAAATTTCCAAAATAACAATGTACGAATTGTATTGACCTCTTATACACACACTACTCGTTACACGTTGCACTACAAGATTGAGAGACTCTATGATCCACGGACTAGCCTTGTGTTCGATTTTCTGCTTATGTGTTTGTGAGATTTGTTCATGTAATTAATAAATATTACTATCGTTCCTTTATCGCATGAATACAAGTTTGTTTATTTTTCCTTTTTACTTTTTCTCAATAATGAATAACTCAATTTTGGACCTAATGCCCCAATGTTTCTGATTCGAAAGTGAGTTACGATATTAAGCGGCCTAGAAACTTGAATTCGGGCTTTTATGTCGTTCATTTGCTTTTATTACGGTGATTTATTTATCAATCATTTATTTTTGTTCTCTCTACAATTAAGCTACAGGTTCAGTAAACGTCAGTTTGTCTCCTTTAGAGTGATTATTGCGATATTGCGATTAACAGAATATTTAGATAAAATAATCATAATATGTATTTTAAAAGAGTAAGACCTAGTTGAGCAGAACATTCCCTCGATCAGCGAATATGTTCTCAATAAAACTGAGGTCCTTGTAATTGAATTTCCTTTTCCAAACGATTATTACAATCAACAGAAATGATAAGAGCAAAATTTTAACATTTCATTTTCTTCGTAACGTCATTCTTTCAAATAATCATAAGTCGATAATTATTAAACTTTGTGTGACATTATCAATCGATTCATGAAAAAAAATTGAGTCCCGATTAAATCTAAAATTGTAAATCGACGCAAAAAAATTGAAATTATTCAATTTATTTAATTTTTTTAACACTTCTCTAACCTCAAAATTGACAATTGAACTAGATTTTTCGGTTATCGTAGTGTAAAATATATGATGCGCCGGTCGCGGATGTGCTTATTCGGCTTACTGGTTACAGTCCTCGCTTTCGGTTCGGACCGCAATTTCCCAGTTTCGCCGATATTCTATTTCAATCGAATATAATTTTTGTCTGAATAATAAGAATCTCATATATTTATCTATTAATTCACTAAATTTAGTAATAATTTTACCGTAGCCATATATTAAAGAAACGTTTTTACTTATCATGTACTTATGTGTTATTGTACTCTTTAAATACTTTCGTTCTACTTTGTTAAAAGAATGTTTCTAATTTCAACTTGTGACTTTTTCAGTCGCATTTTTTCACATCTCGTAAAAGAGTATCGTTACCAATTTTCCCGAGAGTTTTTCTAAATCACGTGATTGTAAAACTCGTCTTCGGCTCGTTTTATAATTCTCACATGTGCTAAAAAAATTTTCTCGCAATAGGTGGGAAATATACTATTAATTGTAAATTATGAAATTTTTCCTAGTAATAAGGTGGTCTATATAAGTCAGATCTACGTAATATTTTGACTACAAAGAAATAAAGTGTCCTCCGCAAAGAATGACCGAGGGAATCTTTATTTTGTCTATTCGTCTGTTATGAACAAACACATAAAAAATTGCATTATCTGCCTCAGCTAGTTTCTCTGATTCGAAAGTGAAATCCTCATCTGAGTGGAAATAATTACGCTAGAAGCTAACAGATTTTTTATAGTTAGGGAGTTTGATTATAATTTGGTAATCAACAGGTACATAACAATTTTACTATCTAGTTTTGCATCGTCCCAAAATTTAGTCTTACATACTGGCCTTGAAAAAAACAATTCTCGTAAAAAATTGGAAATATATAAGGTAATTTTCGATATTATTTGTTCAGCAACAAATATATGAACAATATATTACATTTTCCAATAATGTATCACAATGCCAACGCCGCGCGCCAACGCCAAACGGCGGTCACAGCTGAATAGCAATGAACGCACCCTCACTAATACTGGACTTTATTTTTTTAGCGAAATGGCGCCCCATGAATCTCAAAATTTCCGATAATAATGTTCGTCCATCGCTTACAGTAACTGTATAATTTATTCGACAGTTTTTTTCTGAATCAAGAGGATGAATCATTTTTATACGAGTTTTGCAACGCAAGTCGCAAAACTTGTTTGCAAGTTGCAAAAATCTTAAAAACGATTGTGTTGCAATACGAGTTTTTCAACACAATCGTTTTCAGACGAGTTTTGCAACACAATATTTTAGGCAAAAAGTGCATGGAAAAATGATTTTTTGAGATCCGGCAGGTCTGAAAAATTCGTTTTTCGAGTGCGCGTTGCATATTATTGATCTCATGCTTAGAACTTTTCATTTTTTTATTAAGTAGTTGTTACAATGAATGATTGAATTTGTAGTACTCACCTGTTTCGGAGTAAAAGCAGATTTCTGATTCGTTGGCTGCAACTGAACCCACCGATACCAAAATACATGCCCATAACCAAGCATTCTTCATTTTCATTGTGTTCGCATTGATCTTAATCGTCGAAAATTTGAAACTTGTCATACGTTTACTCAAAACGTTGAATTTCCTGATGAAAAATTTACAAAATTATATGATACTCTCATAGCAAAAGTGAAGTATCTAAAGTGTGCTCGGAAGAACGAAATAAAAATTGTTGAGACTTAAAACGCAACATTTGAACTTGAGAAAAAAAAACATTTGTTTAAAATTTTTGTATTACATTGATTTATGAAACGTTAGAGTTATCGCTTCAAGGAGGTTTTTGTTAGGTAGGAAAAAGATTCTTTTTTGAAAAACAGTAGTGTGTATGGGGCTTTCTCGTACAAAAAATCTTTGAAGTTTTGTAACTTTACGAATTTGTAATTCAATTTTGAAATAGTCAATGAACCTTTGGCTCCTTGTAATTGTTTCAATTTTTCGTTGTATACTATTATTATTGAAAATTCCTCGTAACAGATTTTGTTCCAGTTCAACATCAATTTTTACAATTTTTTGAATTTATAGTAAAAAAATGTGATTAAGAATCTTATCTTGCTTTGAAGTAATAATTTTTATTCTTTACTTTAATTCTTCCGCTCGATTCATTGTACTGCTGAAACTGTTTTTGAATTGCGCAAATTATAGCTGTTAAAAAATATGTATACATTAAAAGAGATCTTTTCTTTATTTTTTGGAAAAATTATTTTGATTGAAAGTAATTTCTCAAAATACATTTACGTTGGTCATTTTCTGCCTTCAAATGGAGAGTGAGCTTTTTTCGAAAAAAAAAAAAAAAATTAACACAAATTCAATGATGCTAATTTAGAAATCTTTGGAAGTATAGAAGATTCATATTCGATCTACTCTAAAAAAACCCTTTTCAGGATACGTTCAGGGAGTGATATATTTTATAAAATTTCTTATGGAATAAATTTCTTTTCATCACTCCAACCTCAAAAAATATAGATCGCTATTTGTGCGAACAGGCTGTTTCGACTCACATGTTGCAACCCTCGCCTTCGACTCGAACGGCAATCCTCATGTTTCGTCTCAAAAGCCTATTCGCACTTACCACGAAATATACTAATAATTCACCTTCAAACCCTATTTCCGTTGCACAGTATTATCATTCAACGAAGCAACGTACACTTGAATCTTGTTAAAGTCAACCTCGATATAGTTCTTCTTCCGAATTTTCGATTCTTATACTTGAATTCTTATATTATTATGAACGTAATGTATTAATAATATTATGTTTCGCTGCTAGGACCTCGAAGACTCTTTTCCGGCGAGGCTCTTTCGTCGTTTTCGAATCGATGACGAAGACATGACGAAAGAGCTAAGGCATAAAAGAGTCAAGACCCAAGCAGCGTTGAGTATTTTTTTTTAAGTATTGTTTTAAAAAAAAAGGGATTTTTTTAAAAAAAGCAGCGGCTCTATGCTCCAGAAGCGAGAAGTTGAGACGCTCTTTTCGTATCGGTGGGCTAAAACTTCGACTGTTTCCAGGTAGCGACGAATTACGTTAATGAGGAGCAATAAATCCCTGGCACCTCAAGGCCGCCGTACCTTACGACGGGCTGGGGTCGTATTGTAGCAAAAATCCGACCTAAGCCTATTTTTTCCGTCGTATTAGAAATATAATAATTATTTGTGTTTTTTAAATGTCAATACTAAAAAAAAAATACTCAAAATTTTAAATTTGAGCGCTTGGAAGGATCATAAAAATACGCATACGATTGGTTATACTCCTCATATGACTATAATGCGTTTATTATCTAATTACAAATGCGAAATAATCATTATTATACGGGAAGTTAACCTAGTCAATCTTCAAATTTATCTTAAAAAAGCGCGGTTACCAAGAGTTCAGTATCTGAATGTACTAAAAACTTTTGATAAAATGGAAGAAATAGTTTTTTTCCAATTTAAGGTAGTACTTGCAGAAAGGACCGTGAAATCTGGGGGCATAAAAGAGGGCCCCATTTTTTTCTAAAATTTTCGAAGTTTTTTCAGTGTGCGTTAGTTGATACATTTCTAATCAACATTAATATCAATGGAATCTGTTCTGTGATGTTGAATAAAGGTAGTACTTGCGTGACCTTCGGGCGCAAAAGTTAGTGGTTCTCGAATCTGAACAGTTGTTATACTTTTTCACTGTAGTGTACCGCTATATATCACTGTTATATCATTTGCTGCACAAAACATCTAGAATTTAGATATTTCTAAGATGTTTTTTTTTTAATGCCGAACTTCCGAATCAGACGCTCCAATTTTCAAACATTCTTAATTTCTAAATATTAGGGGAGAAGTGTCGGTTGTGGGCACCGATTTCATTTTTACTCATAACTCTTGACTAAGTGCATGTTATACGGATGTATAAGTATTTATAGAAAGCTTGAGATTTCAGCTAACTACAAATAAAGAAAAGTTACCGATTTGGTGGAATAGAAAAATTTTCTTTCTAATTTTGTAAAGGGTTCATTTTTTGCCAACCTGTTTTTTTGGTTCGGTTGTGGGTACCCTAAGTAAATCTGCAGGAAAAGAAAAAATATAAAGAAAATTCACCACAAATATTGAAAGAATGAATGTTTATTAATTTTGCAAGCCTTTAGCCTTATTCATCATCTGAAGTACAATTTTTACATATGAAATAGCCATCACGCATGTTAGCACACTTTAGATGGAAGGGCCGATCACATTCGTTGCAATTGATGGTGTTCAAGGCGGTCAATTTTTGCGGCAAAAGTTTCAAACAAACCACTGTACCGACATTTCATTGGAAACATATGAAAAAATGTGTCAATACTATTTTTTAAGAAGTTCCTAAAAAAAATGGGTTTCCACAATCGAACAAATTTTGGTGCCCACAATCAAATTTTGCAGCCACCTTGAGAAGTAGCGAAAATAATTTTTGATGGCAAAATATTGGTTACTGCCAATTTTGAATCACAAAGTATTATGTATTTCCTGAATAAATATGAATTGCAATCACCTTCTGGATCGATTTTATTCTGTTTAGAGTACTTTTAAAAAAGCTCGAAGTTAATCTCGTGGTGTTTTGCTTGCATAGAAAAATAAATTGGTTCACTAAACAAAGCAGACTCGTGTGTTCATTTTGTTGTTCGGTACAAAAGTGACGTGCTGCCATGAAACACAAATGACATTGATCAGACTAACCTAACCTGATTCCGATCAAAAGATACTCAGGGGTGCTCACAACCGAACCATGCCCACAACCGACACTTCTCCCCTATGTTTTGACAACTAAATCGTTTTCAAACTCTACCATAACATTTTCGTATAACTGTACTTGATTTCAAATATTTTTTTTCGCATGTAGCAAAATTTTATCTTTATGTAAAGTGCCGCATACTGTGAATTTTTTACGTTTCTAATAAGAGCACAGCAAAAAATAAAGTTAAATATTTCCTCAGCTAAACGGTAAATCGGGTTCAAATTCTAACTCATAATGTATTTTTACTTTATTATTGACATTTGAAAATTTCAGCATCATAGCAAAATTTAGCCCAAATGCAAGTACTACCTTAAATTACCATGCGTTCATAATCCAATGAAAAATGCGTACTCATCATTTTCAGAGAGAATGCTGACTTTATGAACTTTTATTAAAATTTTAAATATCACGAAAACTTAAAGTTTTAGTGCAGAAAGCTGTTAAAAATCGTTAAAAAATAAAAATGAATAGTAATACTCCGAATCTGACTGCAATACGTTCATTATCCATTTCAAATGTGAAATAATCATTATTAAAAGACAAGTTAACTTTGTCAATTTTGAAATTCATTTGTAAAAGCGCGGTAACGCAGATTTGGATATCTGAAATTGTAAAAAATTAGTAAAAAAATTAAAAACGTGGTCATACTCCAAATTTAGCTACGTAGTGTCTATTATTCAATGACAAATGCGTAATTATCATTTTTAGAGAAAAAACTGACTAAGTGAATTTTTCTATAAATATATAATAGCGCAAAACCTCAAATTTATTTATCAGAGCGCGTGAAAGAATCGTATAAAAATGCAATGATTTATACCACACCGAATGTAATTGTAATGCGTCATTATCCAATTGCAAGGCGGAATGATTATCATTAAAGAAAATGTAAACATTGTCAATTTTTGAATTTATTTTCAGAAATGCGGTTACCATGAGTTGGGTATTGAAAAGTTTTGAAAATTTATGATAAAATCAAAAAAGGTGAACAGGTGCGCGCAGAAACCGGAAGTGAGGTATCGACGAGTTCCAAAAAATCTTTAAAAGATACAAAAAATTAATTATACATAAAATTTAATAATTATTGGCTTATTTATTGATAGCCAAGGTGAACGAATAATTTTTAATGTATGAGCAGACATGGTGAATTTCGATATGAATTTTCAATACCAAGGAAATAAAAATTAGTAAAAGCAAGGCGATTAAAGTGTTTTGAAAAATTATGAAAAAATCCGAGAGATTGGCAATGCTTTGCTTTCTTCTGTAGTGTATTTATTATTCAATGGCGATTGCGAACAAATCCTTTTTACAATAAAAGTCAACGTTTGAAATTTTTAAATAAATTTTGGACAGCGTTGGTTTTGTAATTTTTGAATCGGAGCGTATATTAAGTAATTGAAAAAAAAAACAAAAAAAAACAGAATGTTAGTAAAACTCTGAATTTTGCCGCGATCCGTTTATCATCCAATTGCTCATGCAAATCAATCATTATCAGTGGAAAAGTAACTTTTGCTGATTTTCTAATTGATTTTGACGAAATTGTGAAACTTGAATAATTATTAAGTTATTAAACAATTACGTTTCTGTATTTTTTAAAGATTTGTTCGAACTCCTTGATATCTAACTTTTGGTTTCTGCAGTCTTTCAAAATAATTACAATAATCTTAATGTACGTTTCTTCTCCAACTATGATTAGATCACATTCGATATTGCATAATGAACGCATAAATCAAGATCACATTTAGAGTTTCACTAATATTTTGTCTTTGTTAATGACTTTCGAAACGCTTTGAGGACAGACTTTTAGTTCACGTGCTGTTAAAACTTCATCAAAAAATTCACGAACTTTGCTTTTTCTCTAGAAGTAATTAATTCGCAATCACTATTAAGTAATTAACACACCATGCAAAAATTTGGAATATGACTGATTTTTTTATATGAATTTTTATAACTGTTTGACATCTAATTTTTGTTCCAGCGCAATTTTAAACTGATAAAAATATTTTTAAAATTCGCTTGTGTTCTTAAAATTATAATTTTGTTATTGTAATTGAGAAATGAACGCATCACAGTTCAAATTTTACGTTTTATCAATATTCTTTATTGACTTTATTCGAAGCTTCGATGACCGCGATATTGAAAATTTATTCGAAAATTTACGATGTTAGCTTTTACTCTGTAGGAATGATGAGTTGGCATTTTTCATGAACTAAGAAACGCATGATAGTAAAATTAGAAATGTAACGACCTCATAAATTTTTTATAATTTGATCTGTTGGAACATTCAGAAACCGAACTCTAAGTTTTCGCGCTCTAAAATATAAATCACAAAATTGTAAAAGATAGCTTTGCGCTATTATGAATTCGTTACAAAATTCACAAAGTCAGTTTTTTAACTGAAAATCACGAGTACCCATTCATCGTTTAATGATAAACACATCGTTGTTCATATTGGAGAGAAACCACCTATTTCATTTTTTGATGAATTCAGCAAACTTAAAGATATTTAACTCTTAGTAACCGCGCTCTTGAAAATAAATCCAAAAATTGACAAATTTAGCTTCCCTTTAAATAATAATTATCTCGCATTTGCGATTAAATTACGAACGCATTACAGTCAGATTCGGGGTATTACCAATCTTGTTAATATTTTTTTTTTCAAATTTTTCCGAGCGCTCTGATTAGAAACTTCCAGGTTTTTGTGATATTTGGAATTCATATCCAAATTCAAAGTCAGTTTTTCATCTAAAAATTATGGGTACACATTTGTTACTGACTAATTAATAAAAGCTTCATTCTTAAATTGCAGTATGATGACCTTTTCAAATTTTGTCATGTTTTTTTTGAACTTTCACATTCCCAACTCTTGGTAACCGCGCTTTCAGAATTGAATTATAAAATCGCAAATTGAACTTTTACTCTAATAATTGTTATTTTGCAATTGCGATTAGATAATGGACGCATTACATTCGGATTAATTGTATTACCAATCTTACGTATTTTTCTATGATTATTCCGAGCGCTTTGATTCAAAACTTATAGTTTTTGTGCAATTTAAAATTCATATGAAAATTCACGAAGTCAGTTTGTCCTCTAAAAATAATAAGTGCGAAAATAATAAACGCGTCGTATTGAAATTAGAGTATGACCACCTGTTTTGGTTTTCTTATGAATTTCCAAAACTTTCAGATACCCAACAAGTTAGCTTTACATTTATGATGATAATAATTCCGTATTCGCAATTGGATAATGAACATATTACAGTCAGATTCGGAGTATTAATGATCTTTTGTATTTTTTTTGATTCTTCCAAGCACTCCGATTAAAAACTTTTAGTTTTTGCTCAATTTAAAAATCATATCAAAATTGACGATATCAGTTTTAAAAAAATGACGGATACGCGATTGTCATTGAATCATAATTATCGTAGGGCAAATTTGAAAAATACCACTATTTTTCAATTTTCTAATAAATTTTTCAAACTTTCAGATACCTAACTCTTGGTAACTTCATTCTGAAGAATGAATTTTGAATTTGACAAAGTTAACTTTTACTCTAATTATGATTATTTTGCATTTGTGATTAGCTAATGCACGCGTTATAATGCGATCCAAAGTATTGCGAATATTTTGTAATTTTCTATGATTTCTCTAAGCCCTCTGATTAGAAACGTTCAGTTTTTTCGCTATTAGAAATTCATTTCAAAAGATATAACAAGTTTTTTCGCAGTATTTTTGAAAAATATCGCAGTGCCAATTAATGTGATATCTAAAACAGTGCTTAAATCTTTTTCGCATTCTTTTGTCTTTGAATCAAGCTATACCGTGGAGTGATAATCCACTGAGAAAATTTGCAATGACATTATAATTTGATGAAAGAATCAAGATTGCAGATTGAAAAATATAAAAATTTGTAAAGCTTGTCGAATGTCAATTGAATTTACTAACTGTAAATAAGTTTTGAGTTTCATTTTCATGCATAGTATGCAGAATATTGAAGGAATAGTTCGGTTACTATCGATTTTAACTGATAAAAGTCTGGCAAAAACTAATTACAAAAATGGAAAATTAAACACACTATCATTATTACGAATTTATCGTACTTATTCTTAAAAGTATAAACTCTATGAAAATTTGTTAGAATTTTATTGTTATAAAAAGTGATGCTGAACTGAATATAAATGAAAATCTTATTGTTTATTACAAAGTTTAATTTTTTCACGTGTAACCATGAGAAAATAAAGCGACACAAATAATTTTAAAACTCGAGAAAGTAATATGTTACTGAATTTTAGAAAATTCCGAAACATTTAGTAACACACTAAAAAGTGGAATTTCAATAAACTTATTGCAACTATTACCTAAACTTATCACATCTAATTTTTGTCTCCCGAAGAGGTAATTTTTTAAAATTATTCTCGATCGAGTAGAAAGAATAATTTATGTACTTCTTCAATTTCTCGTTCATATTTTAGAATGAAAATGGGCACGTGAAATTTTTCACCTGCTCGTTAATAAAATTTATGAAAGTGTTTTATTTTATACTTAATATTGTAAAACCATTATTATTACGGCACGCAAATATCGATGTTTGACACGTTGAGAGCAAAAACGAATAAATAAAATGAGTTCCTATATGTTTTGTCGTTTTTTTAGTTCATTTATGCTGTCAACGTGCCATTTGAAATTTGCAATATTAATATTCGCCTGCGCTTATTACGTCGCCACATTGCTTACGACGCATGCGTGTCATACGCTCAAGCCCGTCAGGAATTTTATATTTTCTTAGTATTAGCTAAATTTGATGGTATTTTCAAACAAACCAACCAACATTTATCGTTTTTAAAATTAATAAATTCCAAAAAAGTAATTTCAGAATTTTTCATCACTTTTTTCTTCAGGCGGTTTTTTGAACATATCCGCCGTACACCCGTCATAAGCCCACCGTACCCTTACGGCGGACTTGACGCGCCATCAGGGATGCACCGAGAAAAATGGACTGGACGCTTCGAGCATCTCTGAGAAAAATGAGCATCGAACTCTTAAGGCATTCCATTCTATAATCCCAATCTTATTGCAATGGGAGATCCCGACGCCTTTATCTCAACGTTCAAAAACAGCGCTCCGCGTTGAGGTGACGCTGGTCGCCCTTCTTTTTACAAACGTAATTTTGTTGTAACATAAACACGTCGTTCCAAAAATTAAAGTTAATAACCAACCCAACTCAACAAATAAAATTCCTATTATTCGCGAAATAAAGCAACTGAATTGTAGCATATCCCAAAGAACGAAGAAGTAAAAAACAATAAAATCACTTACTTGCAGTTACTCGTGAAGTTAATACGAATGAAACAACATTATCTCCAAAGGAAGATTTTCGCTGATGGATCTAAAGTCACTCTGTGAGCCAAAGAAAAAAATCGTCCTCTTATATTCAGTTGTCCCCTTCTACACTCACCACCGTATGCGCTCCATGGAGCGCTCCCTACTCCTGAAAGTAACCAATAACCGGTTCTATCACGTCCTTTAAACCAATCAAACAAGTGTTTCAAATATAGTTACACAAAGTACTGCATTCTGTCAATTGTTCTAAATCCCGTGGTTGGTTGTAGCGGTAGTTATTGATAATTGTAGGGTTATAAATTTTTTTAACTTCACTGAGTGGGGAAAAAGTAGAGGAGTTCTTCGGGTGAACAGAGATTCGAGGCGGGCTTAAAAAAAATTCGTCATGTCATGAACCACTTTACTCATAATAAAAATATCAATTTTAGTATGAATAAATAATTTTAAACTTTCTGTCAGAGCGTCGTATGTTTTATAATGTACAAAGTGATTTTTTTGATGTTAGATTAATGTAAATACTAATGAAAAAAAAATTAGGTAATTTTAGATATTTAATCACATTTACTACCATGTGTCTGCTTTTGAGAATCAAATTGTTACACTTTTTGAAAAAAATTAAAGACATTTGAAGCTAT
>JABFQI010000104.1:0-15521 GCA_022816925.1 Trichacis sp. ZL-2020 | reverse complement strand
CGCATAGCCACCGATCCAGCAACAATGTGATACCATACTTATAATCCACAAGACACCCTACTCCTCGAGAAAGCCGAAACTTCTCCAACGCTTCTTCCAGCGGTCTCTGGATAGTCGAAAAAGCGGCAGACGCTATTGCTTCGAGGCACCTCTAGCAGAGGCAGCCGGAGACTGTCTCCAAGACTTTCTTGGCGCCGGCGCCAAGAAGCTAATACGGCCGACACCGCTGGCAGCGTTCTGAAAGAAGAATTTTTCCTTTTTGGCGCCCTCCTCTAGAAGCGACTGAAAGTTGCCGGAATCCCTGAAAACACTTCTAGAAGTAGACTGTGTTCTAGCCGGGTCGCAGTTTAAATTTGGATAGTATTATTCGCCAAACTTTCTAATTCTAATGTATCAAACGTACGTGTCAAAAAATTAGTAAACGATTTACTTCAGTTTACGTTTGCAACGAGAACCAAAGGATAGAATAAAAAAATTAATTTTTCATTTTTGACGATTTTCTGTAATAAAAATTCATGCGTACAATATGAAGGAACATTATTATTATCATCTGTCAGTGAAATACAAGCCTTTCTACGCCGTTTTACATGGATTCAATCAATTCATTGACGTTAAGACAATTGTTTACAATTTTTTTAAACATTGAAACTGGACAATAATCTTATTGTTGACATTGCTTTCATCGCCGGGTACATTTTTAAGAGACGAATACATATTTTGAAGGGTGTTTCAGAATTTATCACAGTTCATCAGCTTGATGTAAAGTTTATTCGCGCACAGATAATACTATTCAAAAAAATTATATATACCGAACATTCTGAGAATCAGTAGAAGTTCTTGAAAACTTAATGGACGAAGAAGTTCAAAAGCAAGCAATCGAACGTTTTTATCTGAATTGACAGGGATTAAAAGTTCCATACCGGTAATGTCAGAATCTACATAATATATCATTCTCATACTTTTTCTGAACGTTTTTTCCACATCATAAAATTAGAGTGCCCTGCACTCTAATCTGCACGAATAAATGATATAACAGTTCAAAAATAATAATGAATGCAAACGATTGAGCAGTCCAATTTTTCATACCGCTTAGCTCGGAAAATTTCTGTTCAACATTTTCTTCACTCTTACCGGATTAGGAAAACGATTGCTCCAAGCACTTTGCTCTTTTTTTGCGATAATGTTTAGAAAATGATGAATAATGGAAAACAATGTAGCTTCCTGTTTTATAGACATGAGACTTTGGATTCTACTCAATAACAATGTGTGAAAAGTACTGCGAGTGAAGATTTTCGACAATTATTTTATAATCTTAAACAAAGAAATGCAAAATACAGTCTTCATTTTCAAAGTACTAAATCTTAGGAAAACTTTAAATCTGTGCGCATCCTCGAGAAATATGGCATACGTACATCCGATTTTCAATAGTAAAAACCATACACTGCTCTACGACAGCATTTGGATCGCATTGTTCGAGTCTTCTGCAATCCAATTGGCACTCTGCGATGTGATTTATTACAACGCCATTGCTCCTAAAGTTTAAATTTCTCACATTGTGCAATCGATGATAAAATATAATGATATTATCTCTATTATCATCATTCGTGTGTTTGATGATGTTCGATATAATGCCATAAACTCCATTTCTCAAAACGATAGCTGAGTCACGTCTTCTTTTGTTCCTCCGGTAAGTATCAATAGTATAACGGTAACTTCCAATCCAAATTGTTCTATACATTCTATACATTATCTCGGTCTCTTTTTCTGTCAAGTTCAAACATTCTTCTTCTTGGGCGTTCAAGTTGTACGGTGTACCATGACCTGTCAGTGTTGGTAGACCGCGTGCCGAAAAAACAACTTTATGTCGATTTACTATACGATCGCAAAATTTTTCAACCATTTCAGAACATTGAAAATCCATACGCCACATTCGGTATGATTGATAAAATAAATGTCTTCGTACAACTTCTGCTGCTACTCGATAAGAATTGTGTTTTAATTTCACCAAAAAATGGTTTTCCGTTTCGAAAGTAAAGGTGTTGTGTGCCCATAAGGGACCCCAATTTTGCACACTTTCTACCAAATGCAAAAGTAAGTGTACATTGTACTTCATTGCGCTTTTTCCAAATTATTCTTGATATTGAACAACGAATGTTATTAACCATACACGAGCGCAGGCAAGGTCGTTTTGAGAAATTGAATTTTTGGCCAAAATGTACATTGCGGCTACAAACAATGCCCAATGTTCGAGATATTTCTGGTCAAGAATGCCACGCAAACACGGTATGCTCAGCCAGAATATCCAAGCCTGCCACTGCGAAGCTATCCAATTGGACGAATCGGAAATTGCCATAGTGGTTCTAGGCACGCTCTTTGGAACTTTGATAGACTTCAATCGTCTATCTACTTCGAGCAACTTGTCGGGACTTCCTACATAATAGTCCTCACCGGGAGACTCAAAGATCAATTTTGCGTGAGCCTTTCCAACACCGAGAAAACCCGCGTGTACATGGTCTGGCAACATTCCTTTTGTAAGGTCGAAAAAATTAAGAAGTATTATCTTCGATACACCCCAAAAGCCATTGACGCTTTTTCGGTTCTCTAAACGGTCGATATTAGAGTTTTCTACGTTCGCTGCGATCATACTCCTTACTATGGATTCATGAGTACGACTCAACGGCATATTCTCAGTAATTGTGTACTTTCGAACGCCATTAATTTCTTCTGTCGGATGTAAACAGAAATTACAGCCAATCTTGCCGTTGAATCGTTTCATGTTCATTATCATAGCTCGCGCGGGAGAATCTACACAACAACACAGAGGAAAGGCTTTCGTTGTGACTGTTTCTCCGTTCAATTGCCATTGAACTCCTTTCGATGACAAACAATTTGCTTCATCAACGAAAGCATCCAGAAAAAGGTTCATATCAGGCTCATCTTCATCGACCCAAAAACCAATTAACAATTTATTTTTTTCACGAAGTTTTGGTGGCAATTCATGAAACATTACATAAATAGCCCAAATCTTACAGGTGCTCCAATCTCCAGATTTCATACCATCTGAATTAAAGGAGTAAGAAACATTCCGCTGATTCCCAAGTTCGGTAAAGAGGATGTATTTTTTATACATATCACCATCATATATATCTTCCAGGGCATCAACAGACGTTTTTTGCCTAGTTTCGCGATAATTGAGGTTGTTGTGTATTTCAGGAATTTCAAAAAACTGCTTCAGTTGATTTTCGAAATTCAAAGAAACAAAAAAAGAACTTTGCATACGTTCGATTACATAACCACATCCTTCACATTCAATGGATTCATCTCTTAAAAATTTAGTTTTTATAACGCCTCGGTGACAATTCGAACAGCGTACTATATAAGAAAAGTCTTTCAACGATACAGGAAAGTATTGCATTAATAAATACTTCGATGCAGGAATCTTATCTTCACCAAACACAATATTGAACATATCGAGAATATCTACGACAGTTTCCCAGTTTAGCGAGTGCCTTCGTCCTATAGCTAAGGCCATAGCCAAAACCTCGCCAACAGTTGTGTCCGTACATCCACAAATCCCTTCTTGCATACGCCGCATTCGAATGTTACGTGGATCGCAGAGCTGCAGAATCAAGGTTAATTATAAATTTTGAATTTGGCTCTTCCGACGTCGAGTCGATATAAGTATATACAAAGTGGATATAAGTGGATTTAAGTGGATAGAAAGTGAATATAAGTGTAGATAGAGTGGATATAATTAAAGGTCGAGTAGGTGTAAAAGTGCTCATTATAGTGCGAAAGGCTTAGTATGGCGCGAGTGCATCTTTCAAATCATGGAAACATTTGTGACTACATATTATACCGAGTGAAAAGCACAAGTTCAAGAAAAGTGCACTGAGAGAAAGTATTAGCTATGTTACCCATTGATTTTAGTAAAAAAACGTCACAACTTTTTATTTCGAGACTATACTATCAAAAAAAATTATTCTAAAGAACTCAATCTTCTGGGTAACGGTGACAAAATTTTTAGTAAAACTGGAAAAATTCAAGCAGTCAATTTTCTATCATCGGTCTAATATGTATTTTTTGGAAATAAAATAAAAAGAGAGAAAATAAAAAAAAATTTTTACTTGAAAAAGTTATAAAAAAAAGGAAAATTTGAATAATTATGCTTCTTATACTGAATGAATTTGATTTGTTTTACCACAAAAGTTATTCATCCACTTAGTTGTATGGACTATAAGGTTTTGATGAGCCTTACTAAATTCTTGGTACAGTTTACTAAAAGTAAATCGTTATGACGTTTCAGTCAGTATACTGCTATTGAGATTTCTCTCAGTGTGGGGAGCATGACGGTGGCTAGTGGCGGAAAATTTTAAATCACGTTGCTGAAGTGGTTGACCTCATATGAAAATTTTATATGAGTTGCTAAAGAAAAACAAAAACCAAGGTTATAAAATGTGTGGGAAATTTGAAGCGCGTGGCGGCAAATTTGGAGGGTTTCGGTAAAGAACGTCACCTAATCTGAATAATTCAACTGTTGTACTAAAAAATCATTAATAAAGTCGTATTCTTGAGAAATATTTTGGATTTTTCAACTAGGTGATGTTCTTTAGAAGCACGCTTCAAACTTCCCGCCAATCATTTTCCTACGTTTTCACTCCATACTGAGTCTTTTGCGCCATATTTAGCAATTTTATGCCTACTTGAGCTTTGGGGTCGTCCATGAATTACGTAAGGTTGTAAGGTGGGGGGGGGACCTAAAAATAGACAATTTACAACGAATAAATTGGAACATTTTAATTGGAATGGTCAAACCAATAACTTCATCCATTTCATAATTTATAATGTTACTAAAAAATTTTTTTTCAATTTTTAATATTTTAATTTTGCTAATTAATAGAATGTATGTTGGTTTTGAGTAACTAAAACATTCATTTGCTACTTTAGTAAGAATTTTTTTGAACAATTTTTAGTAAAATTTAGTTCATATTCGTATAAAAATCTTACAATCTGAAAATAACGAAATAAACTTGAAAATTACAATTCTAATAAAAATTATTTCGATAAGCCTATATGTGGGATAGAGTAGGACTCCTTAGATCCCTTTTTTTTGAACAGATTTTTTTCTGGGAAAGTGGACAAATGTTTTCATTGATTTGTAGTGTAATGAAAAAGCGATCATTGCTCTACACTGCGAAGAATTGAGGTGCGACTTTTTATCAAGTTCACCATAACGAATATCAACATTTAAATAGAAATTTACATTTGATCGAATTAGCCCCAAGGACATTTAATAATTTTCTGGCAGTTGATCTTATGTTCCCGTAAGAAAATGTGCCATTGGTAATGGGTTTTTGCCAATGGAAATGAATGGAAAATAAATGGAAAATAATTTTTTCCTTTGGATTCCCATTCATTTCCATTGGCAAAAACCCATTAGCAATGGCACATTTTCCTACGGGTTACTAATATATATATATATATAACAACAACGTATTCACACGTCATTGTGAACATGTGCAAAGTTAGGTAACTAATAGAAATAACTTTTCGTGGTAATGAAGTTTAAAAATATAAATTCAATGAAAAGATGTTGCTAGTGATCGAAAGAACCCCGTGATCGAAGTGGCCCTTACTCTCGCCTACATACTTTTCTTGAATATATACTTGTTCAATTTTATTGATATTTTCATTCTGTTGTTGAATTCTTCAATTCTATATTTTAGTTTAAACGGTATGTAAACTTGTATGTAAAAACATTCTTAATTACTTACGCGTCGTTGGTGAGGGTGTATAACTTCATCGACATGGTCAGAATCCGAAGATAAAGAACTATTTTCAGTGTCAGGATCACTATCCACATTTTCCATCTGAAAAACGATGTAGATTATGCTTTTAAAAACCTTCAAAAGAGCGCCGTGAGAGTTTTAGAGAGCTGGCTTTCAAAAACTCTGAAAAACTCTCATACGTCGGAAATCGTCCTAAAAGCGCATTATAATATGGTTTATTTAATATTTTATTTGTGATTTAGTCGATTAATAATGTAATGAAAAACCATCATCGCGTCCTATTCCATCAGAATTATAAATTTTTGTTGAATAGTGTGTTAATAATTTTGATGAAACGAGATATGACGATAACCTTTTTTTACATAATTAAGCAAACCAATTATAATTCAATTCATATAAAATAAACCATACAATGAGTTTTTGGTATGATTTCCAACGTTAATAGTTTTTTGAACGTTTTTAAGAACCAGCTCTCTGAACCTCTCCCGGCGCCTTCTTTAAAAAAAGCTTCAGAAATTCGCCTGACATTGCCTTGAAACTTCGCCTTGCTGTCTACTATGAATATTTAGATAAGTTAATGGTATCAGTCGTTGCATAGGTACAAGTTGTTACACACCCATTTAAAATAAATTGTCTATCATTCTTTCTCACATGAGATGTGCAACTACTGGTACCTGTGCAACAACTGGTACTCTTACTTTATTTTGCTTCGCAACTAAATCAAATACAAACAAACCTCGATGTTCATATGTGTAACATTAGCACTAATGCTGCTCCTGGTAACATTATTCTGTTGCGAGTAAGATTCCAATAAACTTGAACTGTCAGTGGACGTGGCATTCGTGGCTTTTGATTTCTGCGAACTTATACTTTGTTCATGCAATAAAAAAAAACGATCGCTGGTATAACTCTGAACGGAAGTAGAAGAATTCGCTGTCAATGTTGAATCGCCCAAAAAACTTTGTGAACAATTTTGTTTCTGAAAACAAATATATGTAATACAATTAATAATCAGTAGGATTGCAGTGAGACCTGTTATTTTTCAACTCGAAATATATTTCATTACAATATTTGATTTTCCCAGTGACTTCGAATCTTATAGAGATTCGAAGAGACTGGATATTATTAATACTGGAGACTATTATAGAATCTTTTAATTGACCTAATAGAAACAACATGATTTATTGTTTGGATCATATTATGATCCTCACTTACAACTATTTATATGAATATTTTTTCGAGGGAAATCGGTATATATATACTTACGTCATTGTCGTCGGTGGTTTCCATTGCCTGCGACATGTACTTCACTAAATTGATATTAATGATTTCACTTCCAAATTAAAAAATGACAAGGTTTTGGTCATTTAATTTTTCATTTCATGCATTTTTTTATGTATTCTATTTACCCATGAACGTTAACGTAATGCACGGGGCAAAATGACAGGCTGAATCTGTTATGACAACCAATGTTATAACCAACTTCATGTTAATAGCACAGCTTGGGTACAGAAAAAACTGAAAAAATGATCGATTTAATAATTGGTTTTCCAAATTACCGTAAGAGGCTGATTAAAATTGCTGTACATAGAATAAATGTAGTGGCTGTATGTGCGAATCAGACCAATATACATATAAAGTATACTGTATAGCAATTAAAATTTTTAATGCGTGCAGAAAGATTCTATGTAATTCTGATTTGTCTAAAAAACGATGGAAACTTCATAAAACTCACAAATTTTTTATTAAATTTAAAATTTTTTAAATTTTTAATCGTTTTTTATAAAAATTGAATAACAAGGGATATTGGGCCTAATTTAGAGTATATGAAAGATCATTAATTATTTATTACTTAATCGAGACTTTTAACAATTAGATTTTCACTATCAATCCGTGTGACATCTTTCGGGCTTCAGATGAATGTGAGTCATATAATATCTGTGATTTTCTGGTTGTAGATAGTGTAATGTGAGTCTTCATTACTTGGAATCCAATTAAAATTTGTGATTATAACCAAAACAGTAAAATTGTTCATAAAATTACGTATCCAACCGTAATAAAAAAATCCGTTTTTACGAATAATGCATAGGTACATTTAAAATAGGACGGCAGATTCAAATCAAATTTTGACAAATCTCGTAAAATAAATCACGAACAAAATTGTATACATGATAAAAGATTAATTTCTCAGTTTTTAATCGCTGTTTCGGAATCACAATAATAATAATCTATTCTTATCAATATAATCAATATCTATTTTATTAATAATTGATAATTCAAAATAATTACTGCACATTGCTGAATTTACTAGAACGCATTCATTTGCATCCAAACGTACAATATGAATTTTTCACGAGATTCGGGAAGATAATATAAATAACGAAAATTAAGAGATTCCCGTTTTCTTCCCATAAAGTTCCGAAATTCCTGGCTCCATAAATTTTAAATATATGTATACATTCAATTGTGCAAAAAAAAGAACTTATATACAAATTTCGAGTGCCCAGGGCTTAAAAGTTAGTTTTTGATGAGAAACTGAATTTTTAATAAGACTGGCTCAAAAATAGTATACTTCGTGCTTAAAAGCAAGATGTAGATTACTATCGATCCGAAGACGAGCCCTAAAATCTTTTGAGCCGAAATTGAAATTTTCTCGAAGTTACAAATGATACTTTTCAGAGAAGAAAATAAGCTGAGAAATTCATATCACACTAGTCAAGTAATCAGTAAACGATCATTCAGTAAACGTTTCTCGTTTTTTGGAAACTAAATTTTTTATTTCGAATTTCTTTGATATACAAAAGTAACCATTTATTGTATATATATAATTGTACAAAAGATTTTAGGTAATTTTTTAAAAATTTTCTCATTTGCGATAAGGCAAAATATTGCATTTTTTGGTAATAAAATTTTTTTACATATGAGCATTTTCGCGAAAACACGGACAAGAAAAGTGAAATGTCAAAAGATAAATATTGTCTTTTCCAATGTATCATAGCATTAAGGAAGGTTTAAATATTATGTTAGTACATTAAATGTCAATAATGAATTGCTTATTTACGAATAAATCGTGCACTAACATAGGAGACGCGATTACCTATTATGGAAACTATCATACATATTGAGCTTTTTTGATGAAAAAAATGTACAAGACAAATAAGATACCTCCAGTTATACATTACAATGTAGTTAGAGAATATTTAAGTATATTTTACCGTTAATGAAATATTTATTTTAAATTAAACAAGTAAAGAAAAAGCACTCTAAACATTTTGAATTGTTAGCGTCCGCACGTAACGGCAAAATGCATATAAATTCGTCTGGTGTGTAGGAAAATCATCCAATTTATTTCAATTTCCATGTGCCAAGCTAAAACGTTCAAGCTAAACGTGCAAAGCTAAAACGTTCAAAACGCTTAGCACGTTCAAACGCAGAATTTTTTCATAATTTTTTAACAAGCGGAAGTTAATTTTTTTCGCGTTACGTGCGGACATTCTTTCATGTACCACATATAACCGAGGTGCAGAAACGATCTTTCAAAAACTTTCACTTGTTAATTCATATACTTTATACATAACATTCACAGACAATATTTATTGTAAACAAAATTATGAAATGGATAATAGAAATCACTGAATGATAATTGGAAATTACAAATACAAATACAAAGAACAAATTTGGAACAGTTCAAACTTACGCTATAAAAGAAATGAAAAATTTATTTCAGATTTCTTTCTTGGACATGATTAACGGCCACGTGCAAAGTTTTTTTTGCGCATGCGCACATTTGAAATTTAAAATTAACTCAAAAATAAGTTATTGAAATAGTTACCGAGTTCCACTTTGTTTAGAAATTTGAGTTTGAACGTCGAAAAAGTGGTTACACTCGAAAAAACAGTATTGAAAAAAATAATTTACTAATTCACTAAGTTTTTTTACTTCTATTTCATTGTTCTGACAATGATATCAACGGTTCTACATAATTACCTACATTATATGTTAGCTATATACATAAATACATATGTAAAATGTAAAAAAATTAAATTCATGTTAAAAGTAAGAACTCACATTCCTAAAACTATTTTCTTTAAATTAAACAACATTTAGTAACAAACATATTTTATGATCAATTAGAAATCCAATTCTGCATTTTTTCATACCGTATATAATAATTTTGATTTTCCATGTCCGCACGTAACGAGAGGATGTCCGCACGTAACGTTTTTTTTTCGTAGATTTTTCATGGATACTGAATAAACGCAATAACTTTCAATTAAATAAGAAATATTATCGGTATCCTAACACTATGTGCTATATAGAATCACAAAAGAAGAAGAAAAATTCTATTGTAATTCGCAGAGTTTTGAACTTGAGCAGCGAGAACGCAAAATGCGTGTCTTCTGCGTCCGCACGTAACGCTTTGTATATAGCCACTTGTAATTTCGTCTGAAACAAGCACATCCATTACTTCCATAAGCCTATTTTATAGAAAATTTACTGCTCTTTCCATTAGTGCTAAGTTTTTTTCAGTTGAGATTTATGAAGTCGTACTAATTTAGACATTTATACGGTAAAATGCGTCCGAATGTCCACACGTAACGCGCGAAAATGCTCATATGCCTTTCAAGACATTCTGATTAAGTTTTTCTGATTCTTTGCAACATTATTACAAGGATCATCAAAAGTGCTCATTTTTGAGCTATTTATAAATTTTTAATGATATAAAAAATTTATGATTTTGTTATATATATTGTGATAATAGTGTTATGTGAATAATTACCCTGAAACTGTGTCCTTACAACTCATTATCGAAGCAGTACAACTAAAACGCTCAGAGAAATCGATTACACAATGCTATTAAATAGGGAAAATTGAAGTGCGACGAGCTACCTCTTATCAATTTTTTCTGAGCCTGTCGCTTAAGCAACTCAGTTCCTCCCTGAAAAAACTGACAAGCCCTGGGCACCCGAAATTAGAAAAAAGTTTTTCTGGCAGCCTGATACATACATTTCTGCCAATACACGGGAACCTCATAGGAAATTTACGGGAAAGTGGCGAAAACGTGATCATAAGAATCAATCGGTAATACTGGACTTTAATTTTTCGCTGTGTAATAGTATAATCTTTATTTTAAAAATACATACTCTTACACCGGTAAAAGTAAAGTCCTAAAATTACCGTTTAATACACGTGACGTTCCCTCAACTCCTCTGTAAGGTTTTCGTTTGATTCTTGCCAGTTTCTTCTGTGGAACTACCGTGAGGTTTTCGCATTTTCGGATAAATTTTCACCCGAATTCTCAAATGCTCTTGACTTTGATTATTTTAAAAAATGCTGGAAAGTTTCATGAATTCGAAAGATTTTTGATGAAAAACGAAATTCTTATTAAAATTCCGTCGATTAACAATGAAAGTTTCATATAATTTTTGATAAGACATTCATGAAAAATTTTATACTATTCCCAAACTGTATATTGATTCCAGAATTTTATAGAAAAATTTCATTTAACAAGATCAAAGTTTTGAGGAAATCCGGCTACTTGAATCGTAATAATATGAAAACAAAAACCTTTATTGTAGCATTGATTTTTATTCTGAATCACAAAACTTGTGTCAGACTTTGAAATTTTTATAAATTAATTCCATTTCTCTGAAAAAAATGTGTGTAGATCAACTTTATGAAAATTTTAAATCATGTAAATTTTATGGAATTTATTGTAAAAGGTCGACTTTATAAAAATCGGAAAACTTATAAAAGTCAGGAAAGTCTGAAGTTTTTGAAATTTGTGTTACAGAGAAAGTAAAATCGTATTAAAATTTTTCACGCTCTTTTTTTAAACTATAACTTATAATTAGTTATAATAAGATGGTTATGACCTTCATAAATGATTAAAATAAAATATGATCATTCAGCATTCTAGCAATGTACTCTCTAAATCTTAATAAGTGGAATTCCACTTTTCACTCAGTGAAAATCCGGGCACTAATAGAAAAGTGGCTTACTCACTGAAAAAAAGTGGAATTACAATGAGCAATCATTGGGATTCCACTTTTTTGCCAGTGAGGAAGCCACTTTTTTTATCGGTGCTGGGATTTTCACTGTGCGTAAAAAGTAAAATTCCACTTATTGATATTTAAAGAGTAGATTCTACATTGGTAAGTGGTAACCATGGCAATTATAAAACAAATACGTTGGCATTTATTTATAATGTGACATGAAATTGTCGAAATCAGCATTGAAATCGTGCCATTTTTTCGCCATTCGAGCCAGTCGAGTTGTTTTTAAAGTTCATTTGAACAATCATCATGGAAAGTTTCGCGAGGGTGTACTTCAAAAAAAGTGACGACTTTTTGATAGTTCCTATAGACCGATTGATCGGATTCGACTTACAGAAGCATAAAGACAATCCCAAGAGCTATGCTTCGCAAGTCGTGGCGTACGATACAGGAACAAATGCAGAACTTCGCAAATGCCAGGTGCTTGCAGTGGGAAGTAAGTAATGTAGATGACATTTTGAATCAACTTAGGAATATTCTAATTCTGTACGATTTTTGCCATCACAAAAATTTTTTAATCTTGAAAATTTTTCGTCGAATTTTCATATTAAATTAATTGATTTTTAAATAATATAATATTGAATGAGATTTTGTTGAATTTCGAAGTGATTGTATTAAGATTAAACATAATGGAATGATCAATGAAAATAAGTATTTGGCGATTCAATAAAAAGTATCGTGCAGTTTTTTCAGTAAAAATCTGAGTGATATTTTTTTGCTCCAATTTCAATTTTTTCTTTCTGAGAATTTTTGTGTGTCAAATAGTAGTTTTAAAATATTCTAATCATTGAGTCGTGTAAGAACAATTTATCTTTAAACATCTTCCAATCATTTAACGATCAATTTTCAATACGTTTATTCTGATATTGAAGTGAACCCTGAATAAATTATCAAAAAATTAGCAAAGCTTGGATTGTATAGATATTAAATTTCCAAAAATATCAACAAATGTGTACAAACGTTGATATATAACCACGAAATATCCATTCTGCTTGAAAATATATGCTTAGTTCTCTTATTAAATTTCATGTCTTCTTCCCTTAAATTGGAATTAATTTTTGTACTTTGAATCTCTCGAGAAACGAAATTTAAACCTTCAAATGAACATAAATTGTTATGTATGAAACTTTTAATTGCGAAGATTATTGTGATTTCAAAATTTTGAATATTTATTTCGAAAATTTACGAATTATCCAGTGAATAATATATGATTCTTATTAAAAGAATATAGAATTTGGACAATAAAGAATGTAGCTATCTCGCTAGTAGAAAATATTTTTTAGATAATATTGAGAAATTATAAAATTTTAATAGTTTCTAATTTTGAGATTATTTTATATTTCAAGACTTTTCCATATTTTAAAATTGTTTTACTATCTGCAACTTTTATTAAAAATCCGGAATATTCTTCTTGCTAAGCGCCTTAGTGTTGAAATAATTATGAAGATTTTTCGTATGAACAACATGTTGAAAAAAGTTGAAAATATTTTTTTATCGTTTGCAGAAACTGAAGAAGAATTGGAGAATCGAGTTGATAAAAAAAGACAGCCAGTTCCTAAATTGAGCCAAACTGACTATGAAAAAACGTTTACTTCCAGAATACCGCACAAATCCGCGCCTAACAACAATGCTAAGGTGACTAACTATTACAATTAAATAATACTTTTTGTTATAAAAACCAATTGAGACTCCAAAAAGTTTGTTAGGCGGAATAAAAAAATAGTAATGCGATTTGTCGGCGGTAAGAGGCTGCAATTTGTTTCATAAATCAGTAAACTAGTAAATCAGTAAACCTCTCAAGAGAAAAACGTAACAATGCAGGTAACTTATTGCATTCGGTAACTTCGAATGTCTCGTTTAAGGGTGTTCTCGACACATAGATTCTATGATCAGATGTGTTTAGAAAAAATACACATTGTTTAGGAAGGTATTATGCATACTATTGCTAAACTTAAAATAATTCTGCTGAGCCGGAGCTGAGTAAATAATTTTTGTATTTGTGCCCGTTTCTATCTCAGCGCTTGGGAAAGAAAGAGAGGGAGAGTATGTGCGAGGGAGAACGCAATAGAAAAACTGGTTTTCCTATTGCGTTCTCTCGCGCACTTACTCTTCATCTCTTCCTCTCCCAAACGCTGAGATAGCGACGGACGCCACTTTAATAATTAATTCCTCGGCTTCGGCTGAGAAAAATTATTTTAAATTTTGCGATAGTATTCATGAAATGTTTGTGTATCATGTGTATTTTTCCCGGAAACATCTGATCATAGAATCTGTATGTCGAGAACATCATTAACAAATGTACTAGAAACCTGTACTTTGTAGTTTAAATCGCAATAAGCTGTATGCAATAGACCTTATAATTACAAGCAATTTCGTTATTTTTTAATGTTTGTTATTGATGGTATATCTTTTGAATTATTTTTGAGTTAAAAATCTTCGAATTCATTTCTATCTTAGATTTTATAAAATTGGAAACTGTTCAATGAATATGATCCATTGGTCCAATCAAAAAATGGTATCAGTGTTTTGTGACATATCTTGAGTTGGAAAATTTTTCCTTTTCGTCTAAAATCATTCGAATCTCCACAAGCTAATCAAGTTGTTTTCGAATCCAATCAAAGTGTAAAAAAGTTATGTAATCTTCCCAATACCTCGATATCAATCCAAATCCCACAAAGACACCTTTTTTAAAGTTAAATCCTAAAATTCGAGTTTAATGGCATTAAATATTTTGCATATTTCAATTAGAATTATTCATACACGGGTACAAATTTTTTTGTTACATTTCATTGCAGCAAAAAAAAATTGTTTTCGCTGCCCAAAAAACGAAAGAAAATCAGATAGTCAACAATTACTTGAACGCGGAAAATCGTGGCAATGAGGTGAGAAAATAAAATTATTTGGAAAAATGATTATCTGCTGATATGTAATTTTTGAAAAAATGTTTGTTTAAGGACATTTTCGGGTTTTAAAAAGCGTCTTATAATGATTTCAACCCTGGTATCGTTTCTTCACCGTACAATGATGTTGATTTTGCTATTGTAAGTTTATTTTATAGTTAAGACATTTCTGAAGAAAAATCAAACATTATTGAAATATCAGTTTTTCCAAAGAACATTTAGAAAAATTTTTTATTGCATTCAGATTTTTGCGTATGATTTTTGCGAATTTTTCCGGAATGTTCGTATCTTGAATCTTTTCTGAATCACGTTGCAGAATGAGCCCAATTTAAGCTTTAAATGTGTTTTTAACAAATCTCCAGCGGGAATTTCATGTTTTTGAATATACTGGTCGACCCAGCCATTGTTTTTACATGTCTTTTTGTAGCAGGCGTTGCTCCAGGTGATTAAGGATGTTTCATACCTACATCGCGAGAAGTTAGATATTATTGAAAATTTAAATGTAGGCAGTTTATAATGAATTAAAATCATACGAATTTTTTCGGATTTTTTGTCTACATATTTGCGGATTTTGTCCTTGTCGCACTTGAGTTGTTCCAACGGCAAGAGTGAGACAGCAATCGAAATTCACTTAATTTTTCATCCTCAAATATGACAGGGTAAATGCTAATTTTTTCATTCGATTTCGATCTCATTTGACTTTGCAATGTAAAAATGCGATTCTGAACAATTTCAAAATACATCAAATTCATTCTTTCCAAGCCACTAACTTTTTT
>JABFQI010000103.1:0-15563 GCA_022816925.1 Trichacis sp. ZL-2020 | reverse complement strand
ATTGACATTTTACAATCACATGGTATGAACTTTTAGAAACCTGTACGTATAAATATGGTATCGAGATGGTATACATACGGTTGCCGTGCCGTCGTAATATGGTATACAGACCGTCTGCGTACGGTATTCTGACTGTATAAATTGGGCACTGATTGACATTATGGATACGGTATAGGGACGGTTTGGATATTGTATAATCTTAAAATACCGTCGCAATACCGTCAGAATACCGTATTTTATAATCCGCTAAGGAAGTCAAATATTTTTGAAGAAAATGAAATGGAAATTTACTCGTAAGAGAATTATGTTACCTGATAACTGACTTTTTGTCTATCATCATAAGTTTTAAAATATTCTTTGGATCAGAATAGATTAACAGTCGAATAAACCATAAAAGGGTAAAAACTACCAATAACTAGCATGCATTATATACAATTTTGCCATTATTGAAGAAACAACTGATAAAATTAAACCAGATTTGGTGTACAACTGTTTGCCAGCGCAACTACATTTAATATACACTCAAATCTCGTTATAGTCAACTTGATGAGACCATGGTATCCCGATATAGTCAGAAAAATGGGGTTCCCGCTACTTTGTAGTATTTCAGTGTGTGCGCTTGTGACATGTGTGTGCGTGTGTACACAGTTTAGTGGTGAGAATAGAGAAGTGCCTTTTCTGACTATAACCTCGACTTCAGCAGTTAACTATAGTGCGATATAATTATATTGAGGTTGACTGACTCATCTGATTGCAACACTCGCCTTTGGCTCGCGTTACAAACCTCAGATTCGTTTAAAAAATTATTCCACACTAGTTAAGGAATATATAATTTTTATGATCATGTACGTATGTAACAATGCTTAATCGATTCGAAAAAAATATTCTGATAGCATTGAAATACTTTTTTGTACATTCCAACAATTTCGAAACAAATTCATATTTTGACCCCTTTGATGATAAGATTATTGTTGTGTAAAATGTTAATTTATTATGATCATCAATTCATGAAATACAGCTCGATCAACTCAAAACTATTATTCGGATCAAAAATGGAGGAATATTTTTTTTTATAGGAACAATTTTTAATCACATTTTATATTCGGTCATCCCGTTAGAAAAATTTTTATTATGAAAAATATATATTTGTTATGATTATAAATAATTAAAATATAGCTCGATTACTTCCAAATATAACTATTCACATTAAATATAGGTTTTCTTACACTTGAACAATTTTTTATTAAATTCATATTTTGGTCCACGTACCCTATGGAAAAACTATTGTTATGTATATAATTTATATTTCTTATGATTATAAATAAATAAAATACAGCTCAATTAACTTGAAACAACTATTCTGATAAAATAGAGGAAACTATTTTTTTGAAACAATTTTTTTATATTATTCATATTTTGATCACTTCAATAAAAAATTATTGTACTGGACAATTTATATAGTTCATAAACAGAAATGAATGGAATATAGTTTGATCAATTCTGAAACATTATTCTGATAAAATGCTTATGAATTTTTTTTTATTTAAACAATTTTGAATTAAATTCATATACTTCTGTCACCTCGATGAAATATATAACCATCATTGTGGAAAATATATATTTTTCATGATCATAGACTAATTACATATAGCTTGATTAATTCTAAATAACTATTCCGATAAATGGAGGTTGATTTTTCGTAGGTAAACAATTGTGAATTCAATTTATATTTTGGTCACCTCGATGAAAAAATTTTTCGTGTAAAATGTATATTTCATTCTAAAAATATTCAGCTTTTCATAGCTGTATATAATGTTTTGTCTTATTGTAAGTTAATATTACACTTAAGTTTATCAGCCACGAAGCAAATTTTAATGAAAAACCACAATTTTGTCGAGGCCGTGTAGCAACAACCATCCTGTGCGGACACCAGACTAGCTGTCCCCGCGGGCTTGATCCGCGGGAGGCAGCTAGTGCTATATAATACATAGTTCGATACGGGCTTTTAAACATGTTATCAAACATTTTTTTATAAAATACATAAAAATGTATCATATAATCATACAAAATTTAAAGAATTAATTAATGTACCAGTAATTATGTGATACGTACCCCCATCTTCATCAATTATTACCAATATGAAAATAGTAATCAACACATTATTCATAGTATATCTTTTAAAAATTACGTATAAATATTTTTTAAAAAGAAAAGAATGATTATTAAAGATTTTGCTTGATTTTATTAAATTCAAACGGAATAATTGAAATGCAGAATTTTATAGAAATAAATAAGAAAACCAAAACTAATTTGATACAAATTTTATTTGTATAAAATTATTCAACGTTGAACAATTGTTTTTGTTCTTACATATTGAGATTCTTTGTTGTTATACAGCATCACTCACACTTGGACGGATAATGAGATTCCGAAATAACATCGTCGAGTCCCATTGCTGGACAATAGAAAAAAAAACATAGAAAGAAAGTGTAAAAATGTGTAAAAGTCAAGTAAAAACATCGTAATACAATTGCAGTTTCAACATTTTGTGCCTTATTGGTGAACGATCGCCGCCATTCGTAGCAACGAAAAATTTACGTGCAATAAAACGCCAAAGGCACGAAACAATGCACGTTAAAAGGTATAACATTCGACATGAGTCTCTCGAATTTCGAGCTTAAAAAACGAAAATTTACAAAAATAC
Source organism: Trichacis sp. ZL-2020 (assembly GCA_022816925.1). Taxonomy (NCBI): domain Eukaryota; kingdom Metazoa; phylum Arthropoda; class Insecta; order Hymenoptera; family Platygastridae; genus Trichacis; species Trichacis sp. ZL-2020. Next base: position 12,859 of record JABFQI010000103.1, on the reverse strand, counting down.
TTGTCTATCGGATCTTTGTACATGAAAATATTCTCCTCGATCAACTATTCATCTAATATACGTTGTTTCTATCGTATAGAAACAGGATCGAAATTATCTTACAAGCTCGATATGCATTTTAGAGTATAATCTAATAAAGCTACTAAAGCAGGACGAAGTGGATTCCTCGAAAACATCATCGAGGATTTTTCGCCCAGTCATACAATGGACGGAGATGAAATTTTTAGAATTAGGTGGAGGAAAGTCTTGAGATAACGTTCAAGGGCGAGATTCTAGTTGGAAACGCGTTTGAGATTCCTTCAAGTATTTGCGTTTGTTGTGTTGAATGTTGGCATCGACGAGGAGGAGTGCGCTAGCGACGAGAGCCACGATGCTCCCGATGACGGCGACGACGAAGGACCAACCGAAGAAGTTATTGAAGTGCCCGGGCATCCAACCGTCGGTGTTGCCCCAGAGCGCGAAGATGAGGACCGCGATGCAGCCGCAGACCCCGGCGAACAAGGTCAAATAACCAATCGACGCTATCAAACGGACGTAGTGCTTTTGCTCGGGATCGCAGCACATGGCGTACAACAGAATCAGGATGAATGAGACCAGCATCGCCAGGAATGTCATGGTAAAGAACGTCTGCGTAGCAACCATGAAAGCTAAAACAATAAAAATGCATATTTTCATCATATACCATCGAAAAAACCATTCGCTTTTAGCTTTAAATTTGTATTCCATCTTTCCATCGACTGTGTGCAAGAATTGTTGCAAGGGTGACTCTCACGAAAAAGTGCATTTTCACCCAGACAAAAATATCTACATAGGATCCTTACATGGGAACCTTACATGAGAATCTATGTAGGAATCCTATGTAAGATTTTGGCCACCCTATGTAAGAACCTTACATGGGATCCTTACAAAAAAATTTTCGGCTAAATATTTTCAATGATCCGAAATAAAAAGCGCGAATAAAATGAAATTATAATAAAATAGAACTAATTTATTTGCTCAATAAAAAATGAAAAAAAAAAAAAAATTTTCCTTGGAGAGTCGAACCAGGAGCTCCGCGATAATGAAGCAGCGATCATACCACTGAGCCATCTCTTCACTTGAAAACAGTGGTGAAAACGAAGTCCAAGTGGAAAGGCCATTAAATAATTCCGAAATATCAAACTTTTTGGCTATGAAAAAGTCATGAAATTTAGTAATCAATTTTCTTCATAGCGTACGTCTTTTTTTATATCGAGTTGCTGCAATTTTATACATGTAAGATTCCTATGTGAGAACTTCATGTAAGATTCCTATGTAAGAATCTTATGTAAGATTCCTATGTGAGAATCTCATGTAAGTTTCTTACGCAAGAAACTTGTGTAAGATTCGCACATGGGACGCTACATGGAAATTCAACATGCAGGCATCTCCATGTACAGTAATCAACGATGTTCGCGGTACAGAGAGGAATAGGGAGACATAACTTTTTCACGCTTTCTAAAAATCGAAGCGGAGAGAATATTGTATGTAGAACTTTAAAAATTATTAGTCGATTTTTTGGAATCAAAAAGCTTTTTACATGGAGAGGAAAGATTGTATTAATCCAATTGAATCACGATCGAAATTGGTTGCATAAATCAGGAAACACTAAAATAGTATTTGCGGATAATTAATATAATTAATTATGAATAAAAAGACAGTCGCTGATTTTTCCTGGCAATAGTTCCTCGAAATCGGGCGAGACCCGAGGGACCGAGATTCCTGCTTGTTATTCCCTCTGGCTAAGTCGCGTACCTGAATGGGAAGAAATTCCATAAAGCCACATGGTTGCATGTGAATTGCGCAGGAAGCGTGAAAAGACGCATTAAAAGAATTCCATATTTCGACCGGAAAACGCAGGTAGAAAAGGTCCGTCCAGCATTTTTACCAGTGAAAAGGGTCTGCCGCAGACATCGAGAATAAAAGATATCAAATACCTATTTACATATTGTTTCCGAAAAGTCATATTTTGCGCATTTTCTAATGAGCCACACCTAACCCGCAGAAGTCGTTTGAAAAATTATTATTAGCGAGTTGCTTGAGCAGTACGTACAATTTAAAAGTTTCACACTTAAGAAAAAGCTAATAAAATTTTTATTCTATTTTTATTCATATTTTTCTACCGCAAATATTTTCTCTATTTGTGTAGCAATCACAAAACAGTGTCTGGCTACGTAATGAAGGGTTTCCCGAAATTTTGAATCCAATTGTGCATGTTGCTAAAGTGCGTCCCTAACCCAGAAATAAGTTTTCCGATAGAAAGAGCCATCACTGGAAAATTTTTTACTGTATTACACATATAAGTAATACATGGAATTTGAACAATTCTATTGATTGACAAATTCATATCAAATCAATGAAATAGCTAGTTTTAGCAGTTTCGTTGAGCCATCTCTCGTGGAACCCGTTAAAAATTGTCCAATATTAATTAACATAGATCAGTATTGGGATGTATTGAAATTTATTACGATGCTTTTTTCGGTCCAAATAGTTTTATTAAACTTGTATCGATCTAAACAATAATCAGGCAACTTCAATATAACTCTAATAAAAATGTTGCCGTTTCATCGATTTTTTACACATTTAGAATAATGATAAAAAATGATAACTATTAATCAATCTCAACAGAGTTCTGTACTGGACAATACTGAATCGGGTACTCGAGGGATGACTTTCCTTACCGCAAACTGTTGACATTCGCAGCAGGTATGCACCAAGGTATTGGATCTTTTGCGCAGCTGCTATATCCAGTATCATGGGCTTATATGGCAGACAATTAATATCCATTTTTCCATTTACACGATAATGGAATCGATCAAAATTTCTGTTACCAGCAATTAGAAAAGAAATTTTCTTAAGAATGAATTTCGATTCAAGTTTGAATTTAAATTTCAAATTAGATTAAATCTTCAAGATTAATCTTATATAATTCTCCATTGAAATTAAAAATCTCAATACAATGTAAAATTTTATATTCGATGTTTATATCGATTTTATATTCAAGTGGGTTATAATTTTTTTTTCGACCATACTTTTTCCTCGATTTGCATTCAAAGTTGAATTTCGAATCCAAGTTGAATAATCTAAATAATGTCAACTTTGATTCAAAATTTTGTGCGACGTTCTGGTAAAAGTAGTTTTCAAACAATCCAGATAATTCTAGAAGCACCAACAATATCTAGAATATGAACTTTTCTTTGTCGGTGATTATCTTCTTATATATAGGGTGACTGTGCCAGTTACTGACGTTACAGAGTTCAATATTAATATCATAATATTAACTAAATAACAACTTACAGTTGTAGAATATATATGATCATATAATATAGTCCGATAATACGTTAAGATAATTTGACGGAAAAATTATCGATTGATTGATTAATTTTTGGTTGCAAATTTTTCATCGAATAGTTTATGAAGAAATTATTCGATTGCTGAAATTTGTTCTGGTTCGTAAATGTTACCTTGACATATTGAAAATAGCTTTCTAAATGTTTATATAGAATGTCGGTACGTACGTGTATATATATTTTACAATTTCACAATATTTATATATCCGATCACTGATGATTATGAATTCGATAGAGGGCTAATAAAATATTTGTACAAAATCTTTTATAAGCCAAATTTTACGAAAATTTTATGAAATTTTTAATCTTTTTGCAATGTTGGAAGAATAAGCAATATTAAAAAATATTCAATACTTTGTTCTGTTTTCAGTTCTTCATTTCTCTGGAACAAAAACAGAAGTTGATCAATTTTTTATACCTTCATAACCATAAAACTTTCTATACCGAAGTTTTTACCAATTACTGATTATAATTTGAATCGAAATATTGTCAAAATCTCAAAAGTTTCCAAATTTTTTAAAGACCTGAAAATAATTTTCTAGATTTTAATATACATTTATGAGCTACAAGATATTTCAGTCCTTGAATAATTTTTCTAATAAACCATTCAGAAAAGATTTTCATGTCAAAAAATCATGAATCAATTGATCATTTTATTATTGAATTATCTCAACATATGATCTTCTAATAAATCAACTACAGCCGTAATTTGTTATTTACTGAATAATACCTACGTAGTGATTATGTATTTTATGAAAAAGGGCTCAATTTTTTATGAAATTGTGAAATTTTGTTTAAAAACCATTACAATATTTATGAAATGACAAAATTTCATGAAATTAATTTCATGGATATTTTATGAAATTTTTTGTTTTTAGTAAACGGGCTAATGAAAATTGTAAAAACAAAAATTTTCGTACGAAATGTTGCACGAGAAAAGATAAGTTTTATACAAAATTTTGAAATTCTACAATAAAAATTTACAGTTTTATTGAACATTAAAATTTTTAAAAAAATTTCGAAATTTTCAAAAATATTTCAAGATTTCAAAAAACAAGTTAAATATTGATGGAAATCGTTACTTTTTTCAACTTTGCTTAAATTAGGTTTGAAAAATTTTTTTCTTCATAAAATTTGTACTAGCCCGTTTTATAACGATTAAAAATTGCATGAAATGTCCATAAAATTTGGCTTTTGAAAGTTTTTATTCAGCTTTTTCATTGGCCTTTTATAAAGTTTAAAATCACTTACAGTGATCCGATCTATGAATATTAAATTTTAGTAAAATATATACACAAATATGTTCCGAAATATCTATAACGTCTTTATAAAACGTGCTAATGAAAATTTTATGAAAACAAAATTGAACCCAACTTAATTAAACTTGTTAAAATCGACATTTTCTATCAATACTTGACTTTTTTTTTTTGAAATCTTGAAATTTTTTGAATATCTGAACATATTTTTAAAAACTTCGATGTTTCATAAAACTGCAAATTTTTTTTTTTTAACACATAAGGTAAAAGTACCGGTATTGGAACGCCTAAGAAACTGTCCCTATTTTAGAACGCCATTTAAAATATAGAGCGCTATCTCTCTCAACTGCATTGCCATCCCATAACTCGTTCTAATACTGGTTCTAATACTGGTCTAATACAGTTCGTAAATGTGTCGTAAAATCCAAAAATCATTATATATATCTTTAGGTCTTTAAAAGATTTGGTAACTTTTGAGATTTTAACAATGTTTTCATTCAAGTTATAATGAATAATTGGTGAAAACATTGGTATAGGCAGTCTTGAAAAACTTGATAAACTTTTGTTTTTGTTCCAGAAAAATTGAAAGCTCGAGAAAAAAAACTATTGAAGATTTTTTCATATTTCTGATCATCCTAACATTTCGGTGTTTTCATTGTTGATAAACCTTACAAGTTTAACGATATCGAACTCGAAATACTATTTAAAAAATCAAATTTCGCGTCGAAAATTTGCAAACCCACAAATTATCAATTCACAAAATTTGTATAAGAACTGCTCATAATTTTTTATTATTTTGAAATAGATCTTTTTCAACTCGATCTGTAATTAGTATAAAATATGAAATTGGCCAAAATATTGCTACAAAAGTGAATTCCATGAAATCGCATGAAACCATTAAATATTTTTTGAACTTCAGAGATTTTGATAGATTTATGGAAAATCATTAGAAAATTCTTCAGTTCTTCGCAGGCGTTTCGGGAATTGCTATATACAATTCATGAATTAGTAGTTATGTAACATTTAAAATGTCGAAAAAAAAGATAATATAAAATTATATAATTATTTTTCAATATTCACATCTCAGGGACATTATTTTATGAATTAATAATAACAAATCCGACAATACCAGTCGATGTATTTTATTCATGTAAGATTCCTATGTAACAATCTCATGTAAGATTCCTATGTAAGAATCTCATGTAAGATTCCTATGTGAGAATCTCATGTAAGTTTCTTACGCAAGAAACTAGTGTAAGATTCGCACGTGGGACGTTGCATGTCAAGAATTAATGTCGTAATAGGATGGGGCGGCAGTCGCGGAAATCTTATGTTACAATATCTCTCGAATATTGCATGTAGAAGTTCAAAAATTATTACTAGATTTTTTTGGATCGAAAAGCTTTTTACACGGAGAGGAACAATTTTATTAGTACAATTGAACCACGATCAAAATTGGCTGCATAAATCAGGGAAATGTTGCATGTGAATTGTGCGGAAAACGTGAAAAGACACATTACAAAAAATTCCGTATTTCGACCGGAAAACGCACGTAAAAAAAAGGATCCTCCAGGATTTTTACCTGTGACAAGGGTCTGCCGTAGCCAGCGAAAATAAAAGATAATGAATAACGATTCATATAGTTGTCGAAAAGTTATAATTTGCGTATTCTCTAATGAGCCACACCTAACCTGCAAAAGTCGTTTAAAAAAATTATTAATATTCAATGGCTTCAGCAATACGTACAATATAAAAGTTTTACACTTAAAAAAAAGCGAATAAAATTTTTCTTCTGTTTTCACAACTATACTCATATTTTTTTTTTAGAAAATATTTTTTCTATTTCTGTAGCAATCAAAAATCAGTGTCGGGCTACGTAATAAAGGGCGTTCCGAAATTTGGACTTTAATTATTGTGCACGTTGCTAAAGTGCGCCCCTAACCCCGAAATAAGTTTTTCGATAGAAAGAGCCATCACTGGGAAATTTCGTGATTAAAAAACATTGAAAAAAATAGGCTGAATCAAAATAGTCCAGACAACAATTATAAGTTTCATTAAAACACGGGAAAAAATTAAAAGTTTACATAGGGCTGTACTCGCATGATAAAGATTCAATAAACAAAAGTTTAAAAATCCCATAGTACTTATACTGCTTAATTTTCTTATCAATAAATGATTGGTCCCGCTTCGGTTTTTTGGCACTTCGTTTACAATTGAATTTATCTTGACGTTTCTGGGAAATATCATTAGTCATTTTTTAGAATCTGCAACGGGGGGGATTGGATATTTTCCCTTCTCCCGATACCCCCCTGCGGCCAATTTTTACCAGGCCTCCACAACTCACCGTCCACCAGCCACATAGGCATGTTTTCAAAAACATATGCCTTTTTCCCTACTTGTAAATAAATTTGTATAGAACGCTGGATATCATGACAAGGTACTTAACGACATTACGCAAATAATCATACCGTCGATACAAACATCGTATATCGCACTTTATTGCACATGGCATTTGAAGTAAAATTCTATTGATTGACAGCTGATATATAAAGCATTATGGGCTTATATGGCAGACAAATATAATGCATTTTTCCATTTATATAATGTTGAAATCGATCGAAATTTCTAACACCAGAGATAAGAAAAAAAATTTTCTTAAGAGAATAAATTGCGATTTTATATTGAATTTACATTACAAGTTTGATTGAATCTTCAAGATAAAAATTATATAATTCTCCATCGAATTACAAATTTTAATACAATGTCAAATTTTCTATTCGATGTTCAACTTCCATTTCAACGTCAATTAAAAATTCGTTTTTCCCAACCTTTCACAATTCAAGTGGATGATAATTTTTTTTCGACCACACATTTCCTTCGATTTCCATTGAAAGTTAAATTTAGAATACAAGTTGCATAATATTAATAATGTCAACTTTAATTCAAAATTTTGTGTTAAATTCTAGTAACAGTATTTTCTAAACAATCCAGATAATTCAAGAAGCAGCAAAAATATCTAGAATATGAACTTTTATTTGTCGGTTATTATCTTTCTATATATATAGGATAACTGTGTCAGTTACTGATCAATTAAGAAAAACGCGCTGCAAATATAAAAATAAATAATTGAAAAAAATAACGAAAACATATTTTTTTCACTCGGTAATATTGTTTGAAAATTCCTTCAAATAAAACAAGTTTCATTTTTGATCTTCTACTCGAAATAATAGTCGTGAAGACAAAAGATTCTAAAATTGTCCGATCCATCTATTTCTGACCAACATTTCCCGTTACTGACCATTTGTTGCGCTAGCTACTGACCATTCAAAATTCAAATTAACAACCATTTATTATCCAACTAAGAATGTTCATTTATGAAAAGCACACTCAGTAATGACATAAAAAATCGCTGTCCGTGGAAAAATTTGATCTGTCTTTTGAAGGATAATTCTCAAGTATCAGGACACGAAGTTTACCTGTCCGCGGATTATTTCTCTTGCCAAGAGATAATTAAATTTTCTGGAATGCATCAGGACGATCATTCCTTGCCCCAGGAGATGATTTTTGTAGTTTTCGTCATCGCGGGCACCACTTTGAATATTCTGTGTTCCGGAAGACGATTTTGGGGGTTTCAATCACTACAGGTGCACCAGATCAACCATTCATTGTTTCATTGCCTCAGGTAATAATATTAATTGTTCACGTCATGAAATTTAGGCATTTCATAGAAATAACAGACGTTTTTTATGTGTAAAAAATTCTATAGAATTTTTAATTTTGTATAACATGGCCTTATGAAAAATGTTTCAAACAAATTTTCGTTATTAACAATTATTTATGAAAAAGATATTTCGAATAACATATTCATCCTGTCAATTTATAAAATATTAGACATTCTCTAAAATTTTTGCAAGAAATTTATAAAATTTTAATAAGTTATCGAATATTACAGGAAAAATTCTCAAATTTCACAAAGTTTTATGAAGAAGGCCATGATTTTATGAAATTTCGGAACTTTTTATAAAATTTATAAATTGTTTGTCAATCAAATGAGTTGATAAAATTATTCCACACTAGTCAAGAACCATATTTCGTTCAACAACGTGGCGAAATGCGAGTTGAATGCAACTAAAGAGTGTGGAAATGAAACATTTCTCTCGCGGCGTTGAAAAAAATTATTTTTGTTCAACGCCGTGGGAGAAATGCTTCATTTCCACACTCCTTAGTAGCATTCAACTCGCATTTCTCCACGTTGTTGAACAAAATATCGTCCTCGACTAATGTGGAACAATTTTTTTAACTCATCTGATTGCAACGCTCGCCTTCGCCTCGCGCTACAAACCTCAGATTCGTTAAAAAAATTTTTCCACACTAGTTAAGGAATATACTATTCCAACGGCGCGCCGTGACGAAAATGCGATTTTCCTCACGGCTCAAATCGTCGAAAATCGTATTTTCTCCATGTAGTTAGGAAAAATAGATTCCTCAACTTGTTCAGAAAGGCTTATACACCTATGAAGTAGTCATGAAATTTAGTGATCAATGTTCTTTAGAGCGTACGTCTTTTTTCGTGTGGAGTTACTGAAATTTTATTCATGTAAGATTCCTATGTAAGAATCTCATATAAGATTCCTATGTGAGAATCTCGTGTAAGCTTCTTAAGCAAGGAACTCAAGTAAGATTCGCACATTCGACGTTACAATTTCATTCAAATTTCAAAAACTTGAATGAAGAAACACTTATTTGAAGTCAAGATTTTTCTTGCCAAATTCCGTATATTGCTTTTCTCTACTCTCGTATACTTGAGTGATTGCGGTTGACAACTCGGTATACGCGATAGACTGTCGTTGATCGAAAAGTTGGTTCACTTGGTTGATCACCGTATATAAAAAATTTTTTACTCGGTACTCGACTCGTAATATACTATTATGTCCACTTTCATCGATTTCGATTCAGAAGTTTTCGTACAAATCGATAGTCTTCGTGCATTGAATGTTGATAAATAATTTGAAATGGCATCAATGTTGTTGATAATTGTAATTATAAAAGTGATCTTTACATTTTTCCGATGATCCCTGAAAATCACCACAGAAAGATAGAAAATAATAGCCAACATAAAAAAAAGGCCTTAAAAGAGAAACAGGTGAGGGCAATAATCGATGGGTCCCGTAGTGAACGCTGCCAGCGGTGCGTCCGGTGGGATGACCATTTTCTTCAACAGAAAAGAGTGTCTGTCGAAAGGATTAATCGTTTTCTTAACTGGGGAATTCTCGGCTGGATTTTACATTTTCGGAAATAGAGTATGGGTTTTTCCAGAGGAATATTTAGAAATTGTTTCCGGTGCGTGAAATTGATTTAAATGTGTGTCGACGCAACCTTACATATTAATTATATAAGGTAGACTTGGATCCACGGATTTAATTACGTTCATTCTATATGATTGTTATCAATGAAACATTTCAATACATTAACAACCTTCTAGGAAATTCGGTAGAGATTCGTTACAGATTCGCAAGCGTTTTCAAAAGTATTAGAATTTGCCGAAAAGTGTAAGAAGGTTCTAGATAGTTTCGAAATATTCTTGAATTCTTCGGAAAATGTTTAAGCTTGTTCTAGAAAGTTCAGTAGTGCTTATCGAATTATATAATTTTCTAGCAAATTCTAGAAAGAAACGGGGAAATCCTAAAGAATTCTATAAAATTTCAGTCCTTGAATAATTTCTCTAACAAACCATTCAGAAAAGATTTTCATGTCAAAAAATGATGAATCAATTGATCATTTTATTATTGAATTATCTCGAAATATTATCTTCTAATAAATCTACTACAGCCGTAATTTGTTATTCACTGAACAATACCTACGTAGTGATTATGTATTTTATAAAAAAGGGCCCAATTTTTGATGAAATTCTGAAATTCTTTTTAAAAACCATTACAATATTAATTATAAAATGAAAAAATTTCATGAAGTTAATGTCATGGATATTTTATGAAATTTTCTGTTTCTTTGAAAAGGGCTAATAAAAATTTTGAAAACAAAAATTTTTGTATGAAACGTTACATGAGAAAGCAAAAGTTTAATACAAACATTTGAAATTACACAAGAAAAATTTGCCGTTTTATTGAAAATTGAAATTTTTAAAAAGATTTTGAAATTTTCAGAAATATTTCAAGATTTCAAAAAACAAGTTAAACATTGATGGGAAATGTTGCTTTTTTCAAGTTTAATTAAATTAGGTTGTTTAAAATATTTTTTTCGTCATAAAATTTTTAATACCCCGTTTTATTATAAAGATTAAAAATTGCATGAAATGTCCATGAAATTTGGCTTATAAAAGTTTTTAAACAACTTTTTAATTGGACTTTTATAAAATACATAATCACTTACAGTGATCCGATGTATGAACATTAAATTATCGCAAAATACATACACAAGTATGTACCGAATTACGTATAACGTCTTTAAAATACAATTCAATGTACTTTATTATATTAACAACCTTTCCACGGCTAATTTTGCGGTCCTTATCAAGTCTTCTTGAAAAATGATAAATTACATGAACATTTCAATTGTTCATAGATCAAGTGGCGTAACAAATAGTCGAAAATAACAATCTTTTCAATCAAATGTGTCATAAAAATAAAATCAAAAACATGTCTCATAATAGATTCATTTTATATATAGTAATTATTCAAGGTATGATGCGTTTAAGCATTCAGCAGTAACTGTAGCTTACATCCTCCTTACATCCCTTGTTACATCCTCCGCGCTGCGCCAGGATGAAATAATTAATAGTCGTGAAGACTAAAATTTCAAAACTTGTCCAATTCATCTATTTCTGACCAAAATTTCCTGACCATTCGTTGCGTTAGTTACTGACCATTTAAAATTCGTATTACCAACCATTTATTATTCAACTAAAAGTGTTTATTTATGAAAAGCACATTCAGAAATGACATACAGAATCGCTGTCCGTGGAAAATTTTGATTCAAATGAAAGTCCTGATTTTAGTCGATCAGGAAAAAATCTTTCATTCAGAGGATGATTCTCAAGGATCAGGATACGAAGTTTACCTGTCCGTGGATTTCTTCGCTTGCCAAGAGATGATTTCTGGGGTTGTGATCACTTGATGCTCTGGGTCGAATGTTTCATATCCCAGGAGATGATTTGTGAAATTTTTATTACCAGATGCGCTAAACGTATTATACCTTGTCCCAAAATATCTTTAGATTTCGGGATTTCAAAAATCCCAAAATCTGATCATAAAGTGCACCAGGTTGATCATTTCTTGTCTCAGGAGATGTTTTTTCTCACATCTCTGAACATCTCGTGCACTATTAGAATATTCTGTGCCCCAGAAGACTTTTTGAGGGTTTCCATCACCTGGTGCATCAGGACGATCATTCCTTGTCCCAGGAGATGATTTTTGTAGTTTTCGTCATCGCGGGCACCGCTTTGACTATTCTGTGTTCCGGAAGACGATTTCGGTAGTTTCGATCACCTGGTGCACCGGATCAACCATTTATTGCCCCAGGAGATAATCTCATCGAATTAAAAGAAGTTTCTTATGTGTAAAAAATTCTATAAAATTTTTTGTTTTGCGTTAAATGACCTTATAAATTTTAATAAGTCAAATTTTAATAACTTATCGAATATTATGAAACAATTTTTTTAATTCCACAAAGTTTTATTATTTACAATTAAAATCCTCAAAGTTGCGATGAAATTTTGTACGAAAACTATGACTGATGAATTTTAATATAAATATATAAATTATAATGAGGCGAAAAAATGGCATCTCTAGTGATTATGAGTTTTATGAAAAACCATTTTTCCAACGTCTTGTAGGAAATGCGATTCTTCTCACGGCTCTAATGAGAGCTCCGCGTTCATGTATCAGTGATCATACCATTGAGCCGTCTCGTAATTTGGAAATTTTAGTGAAAATGAAGTCCAACTACAAAGGCCGTTGGACTGTGTTTTTTGTGTTGAGTTGCTGCAATTTCATTCATGTAAGATTCCTATGTGAGAATCTCATGTAAGATTCCTATGTAAGAATCTCATGTAAGATTCCTATGTGAGAATCTCATGTAAGGTTCTTACGCAAGAAACTTGTGTAAGATTCGCACATAGGACACTGCATGTCAAGAATTTATGTCGCAATAGGGTGGGGTGGCGGTCGCGGAAATCTTCTGTTACAATACATAGCGAGTATTGCATGTAGAAGTTAAAAA
>JABFQI010000102.1:0-15571 GCA_022816925.1 Trichacis sp. ZL-2020 | reverse complement strand
TTTCGAAACGTCAGTTGGTACGATCACATGAGGATATTCCGAGCCCAAATCGAAGAAATCGAGAACGCTATTGAAATTTTGGTTGATGATGTTTTCGCGAATGACATCGACAATGTGGAAGAGGCCGTGGAAACTTTATGGAGCTGCGTGTTGCAATTTAAGGGTAGCGCGCGATTGAAAAAGGTCCTGCGCGATAAATGGACGCGGGTATCTATTATTATTACTGAATTATTTATAATGAATACGTGGGTATTTATTCTACACAGCACTTTTAGTTGAGCTTATCAGATATATTTGTTTCAGGTTTATCACTCTAAAACGTAAATCTTATTTTGCGCTGCAACAACTTTAAGACGATACGTAAATTCAATTTTTTCATAATATTGAGAGTTATTTTTGAATAATTTCATAGTAAGCTTAATCTTTAATTAAGCATCTTTTGATGAATACAATAAAAACTTAAATTGAACAATAATTCGTTTATTTTTTGCTCCGAAATGCACGTTTTTAAAAATACTAATAACTAGGGGGCTTCGCCCCATGCGCGCTTGGCGCGTCAACATTCCTATTTTTGTTTTGGTTTGTGCGTGTTTAATAATTTTTGGAAAAGTATCGAGGTTTCCCATTAATATAAGTAAATATAGAGGAATTTTCTGGATTTTCCGTAAATGTCTTGAAATTTTTTATAATATCTAAGAATTCACAGGAATAATTTTCGGGAGTATTCAAGAATTCATGGGAAAATCTGGTATTTGACCGAATTAAAGACAGTGAGGAAAGGGCGAGAATATCAGGAAATTTATCGTATTATGTAATTTCTGGAAATATCAAGGGATTATTGATAATAGAGATGTTGCATGAAAATTTTCATTTTCATTCATCCTAAATCTCTATGACTGTAAAAATATGCATAATGTTTTTCAAAATTTAAATTTTCAGCTGTTTTACAAATTATAAAAATTAAAAAATCAGTCCAATAACACGGGTAGTATATCTATATTGTACTGATTTTATGACGTCAGCAATTTGATTTTCAAACTGCTGTAACTTGAAAAATAACCGTCAGAAAATTGTTTTAAAAATCGCGTATATATTTTTGAGTCTGAATGTTGAATAAAAAATGAAAATTTTTCATGCAACATCCCTATTGTCTAAAATATTTAGGTTTATTCGGGAATGTGTTAGAATAATTAAGAATTTTAGAGAATATCGGAACAGTTCCAAGAATATCTGGGAATTTCCTCGAATATCCAGTAATTTCCAGAAATATCTATAAATTGTTAATAATTCCCAGAAATATTAGGTAATTTTCGAGGATTTCCAGATATGTCCAGAATTTTTCGGTAATCTGAAAATTGCGAAGAATATCTGGAAATTTCGAGATAGTTCAATTTAGAAATTCCAGGTAATATTGATGAATTTTTAGGATTATTCAGGAATTTTCGTCTCCATCCAGGAATTTTATGGAATTTTTGGGATTTTCAAGGATACCTAGAAATTTCTGGCAATTTTCTAAAGTATCCAAAAAATATATCATGGAGTTTTCGAGAGTGTCTGGGCATTTCCGGAAAATACAAGATTTATCTAGAAATTTCGTGAAATTTCCGAGAATTTTCAGGAATTTCTAAAAATATCGAAAAATTCCGACACATCCAGGAATTCCCGGTAGTATTCAGAAATTTTATGAAATCCACGGGTATATCCAGGAATCTGCAAGAATTTCCAGAAAAATCGAGAAATTTTAGCAAATATCGAATATCCGTGGATTTTTAGCAATTTCCAGGATTCACTAATAATATAAAGTTAATTTTTGGAGAATATCCAGGAATATCCAGAAATATTTGTAAATTTTCATGAATCATTGGGAATTTCTGGAATTACCGCGAATTTAGAAAAGTATCCATGAAGTTTCGGCATTCATCAGAAATATTCGGGAATTTCTAGGAGTATCCAGAAATTTTTGAAATTTATCAGAAGTATCTAGGAATTTCCGGGAACTTCCAGGAATATTCGTATTAAGTATGTCAGGGAATTTTCATAGAAATACTTAAGGATTTCCGGGTATATCTTGGAATTTCGAAGAATTTTCGAAAATATTAAGAAAATTCCTAGAATTTTCATGAGTATCCAGAAATCCCAGAGAATTTGAGAGAATATGCGGAAATGTCGGGAATAATTCTGATATTTTCGGTAGTACTTTCGACTTACTGACCCGGCAGGGTAAGGGCGAAAAAGGAGAGAGGGGGGAGTTTTTTCATTGACATAGATAGATAACAATTATAACAGTAGTAAAAATTTGTTTCATTTAAAAATACGCATTTAAAGGCATCTCATCAATTCATTCAATCGAAATAGTACATAACGAAATATTTATTAATGAATAAAACTTACTTCAGAAAGTATTGAGACATTAAATGGTATGAAAAATCAGTACATCTTCTTTTTCATTGCTTGATGATTTCTTGTTATTTTCGATCGCAGGTGATTCGGTGACATTGAATTTACTGATCATAATGATGAGGGATGATTTGAACGTATCTATAGATTTATATGCGGTAACTAACGCATAATCCCGAATTTCTAGTCATTCAATATCTGATAAGTCCAACTGAATATGCTATAGTTTTCATCATCATTCAATTATCACTGGTAATTTCCATTTTTAGCAACAGCAGCGGCAGGAATCGGATGGCGAAATAATGAATTGGTCGTTGCAGCATTTGAAGAGACTGGACACGATTATGGCCAAGGCTTCTTATTGGATGCTTTAGCGGTACAAATTCGAGTCTCATAATTCTCGAATGCGTTTGGTCGACAGCTTGCTTTCGTGGCCGCGTGAAATAATATATTTCAAGTTTACGTGCCATGCGCTTAACTGTATATTATAACTCTCGAGTTATAGTAGCAGCACATGTTAATACAAGCCCGCCACGGATTATTATACGTGCAACGCGCATAACGAGAATCGCGCGGCGCATTATAATATAGAGTGCAGCGTTTAAAACGAGGAGAAAAAATCACGTCCGTAATTCATCAAGCCAATTTGTATTGTTGATTAATTAGGCAATGCTTAATAAGCCGGGTTCGCAATTACAGCGCAGCTATTTAATTGACAAGGTCGATCGAGATTCGAGCAACGTACAAGGAAACAAAAAAAATGTTTGTGAAAATTAAGAAGAATCGCAATTAAATTGAAAAAAAAAATTGGTTTGCGTTCCTATCTTGCGTCCCTAACCCTTTAGATCTGATATTGACATGTGCATGCATGCCGAGCCTGAAATGCAGGCATATTCGTGACTTCCAAACGATTTCTTATCGACGCTTAAGTACTTGAATTCGATACCAAATCAATATTAACATTCATGTCTGCCAACTTCATGGTCAGATTTTTAACAAATTATTTATTAATTAACTATTGACCTCGTGACGTTGCAATTTGACCTCGAACCATTTCCAAACGATTTCGATTGATTTCGTATCGATATTTTTTTGTCTGTTATCGTCATTTCGATGTGCGGGTCAACTAATCAAGTATAACCGGTACTTGTATTGGTATTATAATGAAGGTGTGTGTCGTGCTGTATAAAACGCGTAACGGGATCGCGCGCAAGATTTCATCGAATCTGATCACTCGACCGGTCAAGTGTTCGATTTTAATTTTGGAAAAGCCAAAGAGCGCACTTGATATTTCTTCACACTCACGAAAAACTATATTTTCATCTGCAGTTGGACCAAAAATTTTGAGTACATGAAACAGTTGAAGATCCTTAGCTGTGATACCGTTACGATTCAAATCAGGCTTGAAATAATTTATATTCACATGCATGTATTTGGGGGCAAGTTGTTAATGAAATATATATATCCCATATACGCAGGTACGCGTGCACATACAATTGTATAATGCATACGCGCATGTGATACTTGTGGATTCGAAAAATATAAGGTCTGTTCGTACGTGTGTGAGAAAATGTATAATAAAGAGCGCCGAGCGCGATCTTTACAGAGCCGTTAGAAAAGAACAATGCAGCCAAAGGCGAGCTATATATATAGCTATCGTGCTCAACAACAAGCAGGGTAATTCTTAGCTTGGATGAAAATCGCTCGGAATCCGAGCTATTCCTCGGTGGTATGCGCTACTTTTGAAAAAAATACCTGTATTACGTGTGCGGGGCAATCGGAAGAAATGATTTGTATTTCGCGTCGCTTTTTCGAGTTGACCCTTTGCTCGAAAAACAGGCTTGTAACGAAAACGCTCGACGGAAATGACGCGAATGCAGTGATCCGTCAAAGTTTCGGTCATGGTCGTTCAAACGTATTAAATAAATGACGTTGTCTTGCTGGTTGCAGTGCTATGGTGTATTATATAGGAAGGAAGAAAGGAAAGGAAGAGGGGCCCAACGCATAGAAAAGGAGGAAGAAGAAGAAGAAGCAGAGAACTGAAAGAGCTGATGCCCGGCTTGTGAGTCTCGTGAGTTGTCAGTTCAGTTGGTCTTTAGCCTTTCGAGAGCTAGGAAGCAAGATCGCAACTTCTCGTCTTCCGATATTGGATTTCGACGTTATCCACAAAAAGCGCAACCGTAGTTGTCGAAGGTGCGCGATTCCCGATCATATTTGTTGAAATAGAAAGACTCGGTGATGATTGTGAGAATAATGAGATGTAGCATCCAAGACTACAACAACACGGCAAGGCATAAATTAGCATAATTGATGAAGCAAGAGCTCGCTCGATGAGTCGGAGCGACGATTACTTACGATTTATTCAGGCAACAAGGCAACGAGTCGAAGCGAGGTAATACTGAAAGTTATGTCAGTCGAAAGATGTGACCAGCGTCATCAGTATCGTCAGAAGCTCTCGCAAAGTGTAGGGAATAGACTGTTTCGTGCAACGAATTGTCGGTTTGAACTGTAAAATCGCAAGTGCATAAGATGGCATCGATGTGCGGAAGCAGCAAAAGCCACCCGGCTATGACTACCAACAGCTTCTACAGGCCCGCCTCTTATCCTTATCAAGTGAGCTATTTTTCATGAATTATGCAGTCGAAACGCAATCTAATGTCTTGGTTTGAATTGGTAGAGTTTTATCAGTTCATAGCCAATTTTGACTAATTTTCCTAGCGAAACTTACTTATTGCAATAGTAAAAATAATTTACTGATTCGAATGATAAAAAACTACTGAAAACAAGTAAATTCACAGCTATTCGAATAGTGAAGAACAACTAACAATTTGTGAAATTTTCTTTTTTTTGAAAACAATGAGTTGTGCTTTCCTGATTAAAAAGGTTGGTTGGCGAAATATTGGTACAATATGCGCGCCGTATTGGCCTAGAAATGGCCACCCATATTGCGCCAATATTCAAATCGTCACGCTTTGGCCAATATTTTCGATATTGGGATTGAATATAGGACCAATATTGGCAGCCAATATTGCCCCATTAATGGTAGACAATGTTGCCTCAATATTGGTTTTAAATCTTGCCCCATCGATGGTGGCCAATATTGCTTAAATATTGGTGTCCAATATCGCCCTCATATTTGTAGCCAACATTGGTTCAATATTATCAGCCAATACAGGAGGTATATAAAAATAAGAAACAATTTTCTATTAAGAGTTGAATTTTATTTGAAAAAATTCGAAAAATTCTACAGTTCATTTACTTTTTTGGATTATTACTTGATTTTTCGTTTCTCTTGGCACTTCTGCAGCTCCTGCCAGTGCACGCCTTCTCTTGTCCCTTGACAATTTAGACCAAAAACCCCGTCTGCAATACATTGAAAAATTGGTTTAAACAGTTAAAAGTATTTTGAATAACAATGTAAATGGATGAAGTAAAGTTACAACTCACAATAGATTCTTTCAGTGACTCGTCGGTTTGTAACATTTTGTCAAATACCTCAAACTCCAACGCAGTTTTCAGTGAAAGTTAATCTTTTTGAAGTAAAGGCAGCTTGACCTCTTCATTGTGTAAAAAAATGTCGACTGATGCTCCATCCTGGTCAATTTTCATTTTTTTGAGCTAAATATTGGGCTAATACCGTGATCTTATACTTTTGGACAATATTGGAATTTAAAATATTGCACCAATAATGAGATTATACGGGTTACTAACATTAGAATTTCCAATATGGTGCCAATATTGGCCCAATATAGGATTGCCAACATTGGCCAAGCCAACACCCTAACGGAAGGTTTCTCACCGTGGCGGTGAGCGGGTGAGATTTTGGTGAGAAAGCATTTTACACTAATATTTCAAGATAAAGTTGGACATTAGTCCAAAAAACATTGAAAGAGATAATAATTAATTATATTTTTCATTATTTTGATATTGTAGCATACGGAATATATTTATAAATAATAAAAAAATGAAACCAAAATATCCTTGTACTTAATTAATAAATTTTCATTTATCTGGCCCTAATTTCGGATAATCTACGAAGTTTACTTCTTAATTACTCTGACGAGTCTATTTCTCACTGCTATCCATTTGTCTGAAATTCGTTTCATGACTTCTGATATACGCGAAAACGCAATCTCACCAAAATCTCACCACAATCTCACCGTGGCGGTGAGATTGTGGTGAGATTTTGGTGAGAAACCTTCCGCCAGGGTTCAAGAAGTCCTAGAAAATTCTTTCAACAGCTCGAAATAAAAACTTCGTAAATTAGAATATGAGAATGTGAAAATATTCATCAAATATTAATAACTTGGAATTAATTATTGTAGCAAGTATAATTTAGGATAAAAAAATTTCGAAATGCTAACTTCCGTTTGAGTTTAAGTATTTTATTTCCATTTAATGTAATTTATATTTGTGTGTATGATTTCTAAATTATAATTTGTATATTCTTATTTCTCGGAAATCTTGAAATTTCCGTGTGCGCAAATGTAAAAAAATAAAAAAAATAAATAAAAACCCGACCCAAGTATGCAATTTAACATGACAGCTCGACATAGACTATAATACCTGCCAACTTACCTAACTCTCATTACTGCTTGACATGTTGAAATCGTCCCTTTTACCACTGAGTCGAGTGGGAAATACAGATCACTGGTGCAAGCACACCATTAACACGTTTAAAAGATGTTTTCGATCGAAAATTTCGTTCTGTACGAACCATTGGTGTGAAAACTACAAGTCAGTGGTGGACATTACTGTCCGTGTATGCACACCACGAAAAAAAATTGTCGAAATCTTCCAATCGTAAAAATTTCTTTATTCAAGTCAGAATTCGAGTAAGAATTCGAGTCATCAATGTATTGTTCATTCTTCTATTTTCTTTTCCTTTTTACAAATTAAGTAAGCGGTTAGCCAGAGCATTCTAGCAAACATTGGATTTAAATGAAAGTTATCGGAAAAACCATGCGTCTTATATTTGATAATCAAACATTAAATCAGATCCGGATCCAATATTTTCTTTTTATTCGCAAAAAGAATGCGCGATTCTTTAAAAGGTGCAAAATTTGATCAATTTTTTATCGAGTCATGTGATAACACATTTCGAAAGTGAAATAATCGTTATGAGCTAAAAAGTTCGCATGTACACAAAAGGTACATTAAATATCCTATAGGAAAATATTTTCCAACCAACAATTCCCATAACTTCTATTTCTACATTACTGTTTATGTAAACGAGTGACTACAAACATCTCGAAAATTTAAATTCTGGGATAACAATACAAAACATACGTCTGAATTTGATGAATATATTTATATGTTACCATCGAGGATGTGTGAGTAAAAGCTTTTAGTTTTTTATTTCAAATATCGCAACATAGTCACTATTGTATATGCTGTTTTCATAATCTGTGATGTAGGATTAAAAAGTTGAGTAAATTGATGTTTCATAGTTCAGGATATATTCGATTAGGACAGAAAAGTTTCAAATATACTTACTTTAGTAAAAGTTTCAAATGTCATTGGGAAAAATCCTTCAGCCGTAAGGCTATTGGAATTATGAGCTCTCAAAATAATGATCGAAATCTCGTTTCTATACGCATTTTGCTTGGATTCATTCCCTTTTGAATTAAACCAATTCATGTAGAAAGCCGCACTAGCTACGAGCCTACTATTTTCGATCGAATAGTCACAAGACAGTGTCATCGAGAATAATGTAATGACTGATGCAAAAATGAAAAGATTATCCGCTACCAGTATTTTTATATTATACTGTGAGAAGGTTCCAGTCTGTAAAAAATCAATTCACATAGTTTGAGATGTTCAGTCAAAATAAATTCACATCCAAATTACCAATACAGATCTGTAGAATGATAAACCAATTATAAAACCGCATTCGAGTACTTGAAACAGTATAGGAACAGAAACAATTCCCGCATGTTTATTGACAAAACTGAGCAATTCGTCATGTTTTTGTATGCAATACTTGAATTCACGAGAAATGATTATCTTGTTCCCATCGAAACCGAGGGATATAAAACGTTGGCGTAACATCGTAAATTGTCCACTAAAGAATATGTTATATGAAATAACAGAAATGGTAAAACAAACTTCCAAAATTTCAATCTGGTAACGTGCGATTAACTGAAAATGAATTAAACTTTTAATCGGACGTAAACCTCACTCCACTATCCCCATAACCAGTGATCCAGTTAATTGAAAAATATAAAAAATAAAATGAAAATACGAAACTTTTAATGTATTTTTAATTATACGATAATTTCATACAATATTGACTTTAATTGTTGAATATTACTCATTCTTAAAAAATAGTTATTCACAATTGGATAATGAAAAGCATATTAGGATTTGAAAATTATGGGAAATGTCAGGTTGTCTTACCCGGTAAGCAAATATGGTTTCGTAAAGTGGTGTTTTTTTGAAAAAAGGAGGTAAACTTGAGCCAAGTTCAAAGGAGAAACGTCCGATCACGAGATGATAAGTATTCGGAATCCATGCTGGAATAACCGAAGTTTAGAAATTTTATTGAGTACATATCGGAATCCGTGAAAACACGAAAAATGTTTGCTACTCACTGTATGCGTTAACAACAACCAAAATTATACTTGTCAGTTGATTAAACAGTATCGAAGGACCAATAAGTAAAAGACATGATTTATCACATTTTTTCATGATCTTTAATTGCAATCCAGAATACTGAACATTAAAATAATCATCAAGTACGTTTCTTATTAATCCGGAAAATTGTTTTCGACATGTCGCAAAGACAACTACTTTACACATTATAATTTGGAGACTCAGAGTTTCGATTATTTTTTGTACATCTTGCTGCAAAGAGTACAAAATATGCACACGAAAATTATAAAATCATGATAATTGATCGTGCGGTCCAATTGAAAAATAGTTGATAAAAATAAATAACGATATAGTTGATTCCACGAAATGTTTTGTGAATTCGTATATAACGGGTAATATTTTTCTGACTAGCAGACTATTCATTTTTTTAACTTAATTTTTCTTTACGTGTATGATAAGATCTAAATTACAACTTACTGGTGGATTTTCGCAAAATGTCATATACATTCTCCAATTGTCTTCTAATGCACATAATAAAGTTGCATGCACTGCGCGAAAGTAACAAACTCTCACCAATATCTTCAGGGGAAGCTTCTTGCTTGGCCAGAATCCACCAAGTAACAGTAAAATTTTCATAATAGTAACAGAAATGTACTTTTTCGGGACTTTTTCAGCCATATTGGATAAACAAGAACTTATTCTTGCACTTGTAATGACTTATCTGTAAAAAATATTACTGATGTATGGTATGATAATAGGCGCCGTTGTGGATCGGCGCGCCTCCCCTCGGACCGGCGATCACTCCACCAAGCATTGTTTTGCATGTTTTATACTTCGATGGGTGACCATGATCTGATTTGCGGCGCGTCCATAAAAAATGGGGCACAGGGCGAAAATCAAGTCACGCTCTGCGTGCCGTCACATAATGTTAGCGGCAAAAACAAAATAAATCCGCAGAGTGAGACCCGTTTGCCAAGCTCGACTCGGCTAGGATTTTATTGAACAGGTTGGGTAGCTGGCCTTGATCAACTAGTCGTATGATAAACGTCGCTGGGCGCGACACACGCAAAGTACCCCGAATACTAAAAAGTAAATGTAAACGAGCCACACAAACACTCATACATTTAAACAGCTTCCGTCGAAAGAGCAGGACCACAATGCATTTTTTGAGCGGCTTTAATAGCCGTGAGCATACACGACTTTCTGATGGCCGCGTTTGCCTTCCTTACGATAAATAGGTCGTGTATTTTCGTGTCAACCTACCCTGCTCTAGATACCTTTTGTGTGACACGTTTACTGCATTGCAATGATCAAAATCACAACGGTAAAATATAAATTATCGTGTCAACTTCGTAGTTGACGCTCGCCTGTTACTACGGCTCAGAAATATGTGCATCGCTGATGACAGTTCGAGTGTTTCATTGGAACACGACACAAATTATGAGCCATGAACGAGTAATATGGTGACCCAAGTTCCTCAATAAATTTCATTCTTGTCTTGTGAAAGTTCTATAAAACCGTATCTAAGACCCTCATATCGACAATATAATTATTTCAAAGGTATCGCAATCAGAACTTCTGCGTATTGTAATCAATTCCATTAATTGTTCAACACACGAATATGACCCTTTTCCTTCAACTAAGGGTTTTAATGTTTTACAAGTACTACACTCTAGTAGAAATGTGATTAATGATCTTTTTCCTGGATCGGCTACTATAATGTACAAATAATAAATATTGAGGAAGATTTTTCTCTCAGTAAAAGGAAGTATATTTATTCATCCCTGTAAAGCGAAAGAAAAGTAACCTTTTTTTCGCCGTGATGATGAAATGAGCGGGAAAAAATCACTCCATGTTTGTTGCATGAGGATCAAAAGTGCACGTTCTAGTGCATGCAGTGAAAAACCATTCCTCGATTTCTTATGCACATTGAAACGTAATATTGAATTTCTCAAAGAACTGAACGAAATATTATTGCTCGTACTGTTCGAAATTCGGTGACTTCATGTTTGTTTATGCAACACATGACAATTTATTCATGTGACTTTAAAAAACTTTGTGCCTCCTGTATTGAAAAGTAGACTTATGATAACTAGAGAACGAGAAAGAAGTCATCTTTACCGTCCCGATGTACTGGCAATGTTGTTGTTAGAAACTGGCCACTTTACATTGGTTTGATTAGGATTACGAGTTCGTTTCCCAGTGCATGCAGGATAAAATGATGCAATTCATAAATTCTCTCAGAGAAACGACTTATAATATCAAATTATTATTCTTTCATCTTTTCGATTCAAGTTTTAAATTTTTCTATTCGGAGGAGCATTTTTCGTGATCAACATTTTTCTGATTGTGGAAATATACATGTTCAATAAGGATATTATAATAATAGTGAATTTATCAATAGTATTTCACAGTCAGCAATATATATGTTTCTGTTTAGAGTTATTTTATAATTGTTTTAAATTTCTTGTGTATCAAACCTTAAGTTGCAGCAACGAAGGCAACGAAAAGTACAATCAATCATTAATATATCACGATGAAACTAATTTTTTTTCAATTTACTGAATTTATATCAAAATATGGAAGAGAAGATTCGCAGATAAAAATATAATAAAATCAGATTCGAATTTCGAGTTGATATGGTATGCGTTTTGATGTTATCGTGTCATCAGGAATTGCCAAAATCTAGTATTAGACAATCGCTGCATCCATTTATGTTTATAAAATTACTTTGGTGTAAATTTTTTATCACATTGAATTTGTTAGTGATAATTTTTTTCAGAAAAAATACGGCGAGTGGTAACAAATTTCGATTGCTTCTGTTAGAATTCATATAATATCGTAATTACGTTTTAATATGGAAATCACAACGCTCTTTTCTTCATATCAAGTACATAAATCAGTATTGTATCATTCATGTACAATGCAATGAAAAATTATTCCTTAATCTTTGATAATTTTTCTTGTATTTAGAATTGTTTACACATACTTTTCAATCCAAAAATTAATCACAATCCTTTTATAATTCAAATTTATTTTCTTGTCATCAGAAAAACTACTAGATATTTATAGAATTAAAAGAAATTTAGTATCTCATTAGACAATTCTAATGTTATTTATTTGAAATAATCATACTCCAATTTCGAGGAACAATTGAATGCAACACGATGAATTACTTGTTTGATTGTCACGCAAGGAAATTGATATACTCCCCGAATGAATAAGTATAAACGTAAACTTCTTGATAATAATCTTTTCAGTTATTACCAGTTGACATCGGGCAACTGAGAAAATCTTCTATACTCATATGTATCGTTCCTCGGTTTCTGGAAGAATAATCGCTATCTCGTTTGAGTGAAAGTGCAAAATATTACGTAGCTCAATGCTTCCGTTTTGTTATGATTCACTGAATTTTATTGGTTTCCTATCGCTACATTTCCGATTTCTTTAACATACAAAACTCATTATGTCCTTGTAATAACTCCATTACACCGTTACAATAACTCCATTACATCGAATAAATGTAATTTATGGATTTTTTCATTGAGTCGTGAATGAATTACAATATTCACTTGAGAACTAACTGAATTGATTCGGAACGGTATGTCAAAAATTGAGACTGAATTCTTTGTAATTTTAAGTATTTGCATTATTAATTGACAACAGTGAATATTACGGTCATTTTGTACATGGAACCACGTGATTATTATTTTAAGGGAAAATATGACTCCCAGTCATGTAAATTTTGAATCAAAACACTATATTCAACCGTTAACTTCTCTGAAAAATAACTTACACATTTCTCTTAGATATCTAGCTTTTCCTGTATTTGCAATACACTGTTAATGTAGTAATTGCCGCGGAAATTAAACCGGAGGGAGGAAATTCGTAGTATAGCATCTATTTCAGAACTGATGCATCTCTTTAATTTGAACTTACGTCGCGATAAAATATCATTTTCGTTTTGAATATTAATACATGCAAGTTATTTGTCCCATATATTAGTACTATAAGATAACAGCAGAAATTCAGTCCGTGTTAAACGTCTATTTTTCAGCATGTTTGAATTTTCATCATTTTTATTATTTTTTGAAACTTTATGCTCGAAGTTTTATTTTTTCATAATTTATTTCATTATTTCCATACATTATTTGAAGGTTTAAATATTATTTTTTATAAATTATAATATACAATAAAGGTAGCTGATTTTACAAAATAATTAAATTTTCTTTGAAATTTAGGAAAAAGTAGTTTTAAACCTACAAAATACAAACTTTATTTTAATCCTGGTTTTATGAATTGAATGATATTTACATCGTCGCGAAAAACATTTCTAAAGTCATTTAATGTTGCGAGAATTAATGTAAATTCTATAAAGCAATTCAAATTTTAATTAGGCGTGAATATTTCCTTTTTTTATACCAGAGAAAAAAAATGACAATAATTCAGTTATCGATTTCTGATCCATAAACTAAAATCAGGAAGGCCGCTAGCCCTTCCCGTCGTTTTTTTCTCTTCCAACGCGAACGACGTGAAAGGCCTCGCTGACTACTTTATGGCAATTATTTGGGAAGGCTGGCTAAACAAGGAAAGAGCGATGTAATATTCCATTGATTACGTCACTAGATCGACGACCCTCGTCACTCTCATTGATTTCCCCATACTGGCTGAAATATATTTTCGCTTGTTGACTCTCCTCGAAATGCCGCTAGTTGTGCTGTACAACTGTGTATTATAAAAAAGAGCGACGGATACAATTTTTGTACGTATTAAAAATGTTTTTTTTAGGAAAATTTATGGGTTTCGTAGAGCAGAATATTTCAATATTTCAAATATGTGCACTAAGTTTTCAAAGGCTGTGTATTCTTAATTTTTAAAAAATATGAAAAGGGGATCATCCATGTAAAATGTGTTTATATTTCGATAAATGTGAAATGTGAAATTTTCTGTTTCCGCAATTTATGACCAATTTCTTTGAAATTTTTAGGAAAACTGCCTTAGAGTCCACTGAACGACTCTACTTCGATTAATTGTCTCGCATCCAAAGCTTTCAATGACCGACACACTCGTCGAATTTCGCAGAACGCATTTAGCTCATGAATCTAATTTGTTATTGTAAAATAATCAACAAACAATTTTTCGAAACGGATGAACTAGTTTGAAGCCATTTTGTATGTATTGGAAAGGTACACTAAAAATTTTTAGCATTTTTGACGAAAAATTTCGAAGTAATCCCGAGTTATGTTTTAAAAGACAATTATTACCGATCGAAAATATTCTGTAGTCTTCATTTTTCAACTTGAATAATAATTGTAGGCTAAAAAAGTTTATTCGGGAAAATTTGTAAAGCCATCGTTTTGAGTAGGTATGCATTTTTTTTCACGTTCGGACAACTTTTCCATTTATCGATCGATTTTCCCGAATGGAAATTAGTTTTATGGCATTTCGTTCGGCAGTGTTGTTATTGCATCCGTCAGCTCAGTTATAGTTGTTCACCTCGAAACCTCGAACCAAGTCATTTGTTCGTTATCGAACTTCGTTTGTTGGAAAACTAATTTAAGTATTTTAATTTCTGCATTAAATTTTAAGATCCTTTTAGATGATAAATTTCATAGGAAAATATGCGGGTATGTATTTCGAGACTTTCAAATTTGTAAAAAAAATTTTTCAATGTACAACTCTGATATTTAAGTCAACTTATTCCAAAAAATATATGTTTCTTCAAATCATGTTTATATATTAGGGCTCGTGCGCATGTTACCGACAGGTTTGTGAAATAACAAAATTCACAGTGGTAAGTTAACTTGCGGCTTGCGATTTTACTGAGTGGCTTGCAATGTTACAAGTAGCGTGACAATTTACCAGCGGCTTGGAAAATCACTAGCTCTTGTAAATTCAATATTCTCAGTATGAGTCGGAATATTGACCGTTCTTAGAATATCAATATTACAAACCTACAAGTATAAAATCAAGAAACATGTAAATTCACCTTTCAGGGACTAGCGATTGAGTAATTATGCACAATCTAGCTAGCAAAATCGCCGTACTCACAACGATGATTCCTCCTTGTGAATTCACCTACAGCTACTTATTATCATTCTGACTTTTTACAGTGTAGTTGTACATTCGGATCGTCGTCACGATTTTTCAAAAATTGCTCATCCAAATATTTATACGATTTCTCAAGTCAGTACTAATTTTGTAAAAATTGTGGCAAAAATATTCTGGATTTTTATAGTTACTACAGAAAATAAACTTCTGCAAGATTATTCATGTGCAAACAATATTTAGAGAAAAAATAAACTTTATTATTTTTTCATTATATTTGTTTCAATAAAATGACGTCCTTGATATCTATTGTTTTTACAGATCTAACACTTTTTAACTCCTGAGCGTGAAAAATACAAACGTTCTTTGAATGTCTTTCTCAAAATTTAGGTCGATTCTTTATTTATTTTAACGCGCAAAAAATTGTCCTCGATTCTAAACGCGTCGAAGTGTTAATTTGTTATTAAATACAAAATTCAATGGACAATAAATTCAAGTTGTTAAATTACTTGACCTAGAAACACTCGGACTT